>VXBX01008450.1:449403-483219 GCA_013400415.1 Scytalopus superciliaris | reverse complement strand
CGCGGAGCCCCCCGGGAGGCAGGGCTGGTGGGCGCGGGGCTCCCGCGGAGCTCCCGTCGGGAGCGCGGACGGCTCTTGCCGGAGCGATCGCGGAGCGGCGCGGGGAGGCGGGCGGGGGGCTCCGGGAGAGGGGGGTTTCGGGGCAGCCGCTGCCCGCGTCGCTCCGGAGGTTTCCCCTCGCTGCAGTTCGCATACCTCGGCATTTCTGCCGTCCGACAGCTTGTAAACCTTCCGTTTGCTTCTCAGATTGAGAGAGAGAACAGACTGGTACTTTACATGTTGGACAATTAAATGTTGCAAAAAATAAGGCGCAGATTTTAAAATACGGGAGATGATAAAAGGGGAAAAAGACTCGGCATTCCAACACAAACCCTTAAAAGATGTATTTTGCTGTTGTAGCTATTACTTATTCAGAGTTCTGTAACTTAAAGCAGTTTTGTGCCTTGTCTTCAAACTAAATACAGACTTTCGTAAAAGTCCACATGGCCAAGGTCTTCTATTCCTTGTACCAAACTATTCTTTGAATGAAGAGTACCCAGACACTGAGAACTTCGTGACACTAAAAAAAAAAAATCAGTGTTCAATAACTGACTTCTAAGAATAGTGTAGCTTTCAGCCACATCATTCATTCCCCGTTGTAATCAGAGAGTGCAACTGTTAGTTGTTGCTCCACAGACATTTTAATTGACATGTAACATTAATCTCAATTATATCTGAAATTCTCATTTCAGAAATTCACCGGAACAGTTTCTTTAATAACGATCTGAGGATTTTTTTGTACATTCATTCTAAAATACAGGTTTGTTAAAATCAGACCTATTATTGCATTCTCTGCAGAGGTCTTAATGAAATAGCGATAAAAGAAACAGTTGGGACTTCAACATGGCTTTCCATGTGGAGGGACTGGTGGCCATAGTTGTCTTCTACCTGGCTATCCTGGCAGTAGGGATATGGGCTGCTTGGAAAACCAAGAACACCGGCAGTGAAGGAGATCGAAGCGAAGCTATTATAGTCGGTGGAAGAGACATTGGCTTGCTGGTGGGTGGATTTACAATGACCGGTATGTAAAAAACACCTCTTTTTTTTTCCTAGCCAGCATATAACTTGTCAGTTTTCCTGCTGAAGTGTAACCTTCATGTTGAATAATGCAAAATGGAGAAAATAGATATACTTTTTATCCAGTTGTTCAGTGAACAGCAAATGTAGCATCTGTATAAACCAACAAATATTTGTAAATTATACAGGAAGAATATATTAGTATTAATGTCCATTGCTTCCACATTTATCTGTAGATCAGATACATTTGGAACAGAGGTATGCAATTTACATAGACTGATAAAAAATCCAGTTTTAAAAGAACTGTTACTGTTGTTACAGCCATCCAAATTTGTGTGTTATTTTTGGTTTTGTTTAATCTGAGTAAAACAAAGTTTGTAGACAAAAAGATTGGGGGTCTGGGGAAGGAGGGTGTGCAGCATCAATTAACTTTCTAAAAGAAAATTGGTGTGACTTCAAACTTGTAATTTTACAAATTTCAGCAAACTTACTTTGTGGATTCTTTCAGCTTCTTTTGCGGAAGTTTGAAAAAATAATACATTACTATCAATAGTAGTATCAGTAAGAAAAGCCTGGGTGAAGGAAGAGTTCTTTACTAATTTTATAAGCAGTGCTGCCTGACTCCCAGAGCCAGTCAAACCAGCTGCCTTCCTTGGGTAAATAAAGTATTCACAATGCAGTCCAGAATCTCAAAACTTACATTATGGTATTGGAACAAAAATGCATTATAAGAAGAGTGAATTGCCCCACCATTTTTATTGTGGCAACGAAATTTTTAATCAGGCCTTTTTTCTTTTTCTTTTTTTTTTTAATTTATTCTAAATCTTATTCCAGCAAAGTGCCTTCAATTGTCAAATTGAATTTATCAGGCTGTATTTATGTGTCGCCATTTTGTCCTGTTCTGCTTTCAGAATTAACTAATAAGGAAGAACCAGGTAAACCTTGGGTCAAAATTCTGCATTGTTTAGTCTGGATAAATTCTCATCCTTTTGCAGGGGTATTTTGCTCATTCAAAGACTGAATATTTAGGTATTGAGTAAAGAATGTTTAAAAGTCAACAAACTATGAATACAGTCAGTTGTTCTACTTTTTGCCCTTTGTTATAATTTTCTGTATTACGTATCCATCAGCTACTGAAGCATAAGATATGATGAGATTCTGCTAATAGCAAGAGCTGGTCTGGCTGCTTTCTGCTGAATGAAGTGTTTTCAAGAGCACTGAAACGAGAATATTTTACAGAAATATTGGTTGCCACAAAACAGTAAACATTAGATCGGGCCAGTGGAGATAATACAAGGTGTTCCCCACAGAAGTGGTTATGACTAACGGCTTTGCGTGAAAAAGACACAAATTCTGGTCTCCCTAATCCTGTTTTACAGAAGTCTGTTGCGTAATGGCTGAAGCACAGATGAGATTTGTACTGGGGTGTTCTATACCATAGGCAATTTCCATAGTCACCACAATTCATACCCACACATGGTCATCCTGTTCTGTGCAAGCTCTAGAGATGGCACAGTATCTAGTCTCTGATCCCAAAGCCTTTTCGGAGCTAAAACTGTCATGGATTTCATACTGTCAGGGTTTGCACACTTCCTCCCCTATGCCTTCCTTAAATGTGGCAATTAAAGCTTGAGATGGCAACTAAACTACACTTTCGGTTGCAGGGAACCACGCCTGGCACATAAAGCTAAATGTGGGCACAAATCTCCCAAGCCAGAGATTAGTCTTTTTGTCTTGGTGAGGGTGTTTGGGCACTCAATTTGTAAAGTAATAATAAAACAATTATGAACGTAAGCTGATCAAAATCTTCAGTTTTTTTAACATATTTATAATTTTTACAAAATGGTCACATTATTCAGAGGCATACTTACTTCTTAAAAAATGACAGATGCAGATTTTGTACCTCGCAAACAGAGATAAAGGAGTATCCCAACATTGTCTTTATATTTCACAGGTTTAATTATCTAAATATGAACTAAAAAGCAAAGTCTACCCTGCAAAAGGAACCAAGAATTTTTTTAAAGATCCCACAAAAGGATATTGTTTGTATGGACATGAAGCACTTTGGGTTATAAAATAAGGCCTAATTCTGTCTTTCTTGCTTAAGACAAACACTACAACATTCCATGGATATTGGCAATGAAATTGATAGCAGTTTCCAGGGCTACTTGGTGGGGAGGATGGCAGCACTTAGACTATTAATTTAAAACAAAATTCAGAGCATTAGCATCAAACTCAAGATTCCTGAGTAATTGTAGTTGATTTTCTAAACATTGAAAAATCTTAAAGGACTACCTATGAATAACAGCTATGGATACATTTAGATATGCACTATGATCCTGAAAAAGCAGTTGTATCAACTAGCTACTAAAATGCCTAAACACAAAGCCTGTTGAAGGTTGAGTGTGTCTGCAACTATGAAAATAGAAGGAATAAAAACGTTGAATTGTGGATGGATCACAGCAGCTCATATTAAAATGAGCTGATATCATATCATAGCAGCCATGCATTTTACCTGTGTATGATTTTTACGTAATTATAGATAAAATGTTGCATTAAATATTAGCTTTCCTTATTTTGTGAATAAAATTCTTAAGAAGTGGTATCTGCAACAAACTGGACTCTACTTTGATTTTGGTGATGAGTTTAAACCCCAAAGGAAATATTGGAAATTACATAACCAAAAGCTCACAAACATGACCCAAAAGGAAATAATCTATTTATGTATTTTTTTCATTTTAGTTGAATAGAGCTATGTATTCTTCTACAAGAAAAAAAAAAAATATTACAAAATTCTATTTTTTTGTAATCCTTTTCATTTTACAAAACTTGATGAGTTTATTAAATAATTTGAAGAGTCAGAGGATCAGGGGATCATTCCAAAGAAGTGCCAAAAAATTTGGTTTTCTAATAAATATCGATAAATATAAAGAACTCTGAGATCAACTTCTGTGTGCCTCATAGGAACAAGGAGCAGACTTGCACTCTGTATCCTCTGTATTTGGTCATTTTTTAGGGTGCGTATTTTAAATGGATGTTGATATTTATTGTGGGTTTTGGCTCTTCAGATGGCAGGCAAAGAGAAGATTAAAATAGATCACCACATGAATTCTTCAATAGATTACTAAGCATTATACATTATATTCTTTCTATTTTATTTGTGAAAAGAAAAAAAAACAAACAAGAATTTCACCGAAAATAAAGGCATTAACCCAACTTTAAATTGTGGCTTAGCAAACTGAGGATCAGAAAATTAATATCTCAGGTTGAAATCCCATCCTATTTTATCCTGTTATTTTGTTTCTAATGATTTATCTATGCCAATGTATGTGCTGACTACCCATTCACTCCCTCAGAAAAAGCCATACAGAACTTTCACAGAGCTCTGTGGTCCTTGACAGATGTTCCAGAACAGTCATGTGCACAGAAAAATTGATCAGCAGCTACTTTTCAAACCTCAATCCAGAAATCAAGAAATGAAAAATAAGGGCTAAATCCTCCATGCCACCTTATACAGTGATATCTGCCTGCAGGGTGTTGTTCCTGTCCCAAGCCTGGGGAGAGAATGACCCCTGCAACATCACACAGAATTGACTTGATCTCCTCCAAAAGAAAATAAGGCAGCTAGGTGTAGCATCCAAGTGCAGCTGCACGAACTGCCACATCTGTAGCAAGCCCAGGCAAATCAATTCTGGAATTTAAAGCCCCCTTCCACCACAGCTGAAGCAATGCTGCATGTCTGTCCTTGGTATTATTCCCCAGCTGTAACTGAGTATCATTCACTTAGAATTCATGCACATGCATTTTCAGGAAAGGAGACAAATATAATTCCCTCCGTAAATATTTACTTTTAATACTGTATGCAGGTGTTTACAGCCTATGCCATAAGACTGTGCTACTTGAGACACAGTAGGCAACATGCATCCCAGGTAGTCGTGGACACTCCAACAACTCAGTGTCTGGGTGGAGATCAGTAGCAAGTCATGGGCTTCAGGGGTTCCTGCTGGAAGCAGTGCTATTCGACATCTTTGTCGAGGACACAGTGGGATTGAGAGCACCCTCAGCAAGATTTTGGATGACACCAAGATGGGTGCTGTGCCTGATAATTTAGAGGGAAGGGATGCCATGCAGAGGGACCCAAGCAGGCTCTTCAACATGAGCCTGTGAGAGGCCAAGTGCAAGGTCCTCCACCTGAATGAGGGCAAACCCCAACATGGTTATAGGCTGGTTGATGAGTGGATTAAGAGCAATCCTTTGAGAAGAACTTGATATGAGCTGACAATGTGCACTCCCAACTCAAAAAGCCCATCACATCCTCTGCTGCATCAAAAGCAGTGTGACCAGCAGGTCAAGTAGGTGATACTGCCCTTCTGCCCTTCTCTGGTGACATCCCCCTTGGAGTAACATGTTCAGTTCTGGGGCCTCCAGCATAACAAAGTCTTCGACCTGTTGGAATGAGTCCAGAGGAGGGCCACAAAAGTGGTAACACGAGTGGAGCAACAAACAGAGAGTTGGGGTTGTGTCACCCAGAGAAGAAACAGATCTATGCAGATCTCATAGCAGCCTTACAGTACCTAAAGGGGTCTTACAAGAAAGATGGGGAGGAACTGTTTATCAGGGCACATAGCGATAGGATGAGGGATAATGGTTTTAAGTTGGAGGAGAATAGATTTAAATTGGGTATTGGGAAGACATTCTTTAGTGTGAGGGCGGTGAGGCACTGAAACAGGTTGCCCAGAGAAGCTGTGGATGCCCCATCCCTGGAAGTGTTAAAGGCCAGGGTGGAAGGGACTTTGAGCAACCTGATCTAGTGGATGGCATTCGTGCCTGTGTCAAGGGAGTTGGAAGTAGATGATTTTTAAGGTCCCTTCCAACCTAAACCATTCTATGATTCAATTATTCCATGATTCTATGATTCTAGGACTCTGGTAAGCAAACTATGGTGCTCCCACCTACCTTAATTCACACTGTCAAGAGTCACAAATCCAAAATATCTGACAACTTTATATATAGGTTTATGTTCTTCCCATTAAGGATCAGCCTCCCCAGGTGGTCCAATATGGGCATTACTCACCTCTTGTCTCTGTAGTACACAATAGACCTTGATAGCCAAAAGTCTGCTGGTTACAGGGCTCCTTAGGTCACTTTTGTTGCAGTCTTTCTCTGCATGCACAGTCCTCATAAAAGTCCATTGTACTATATCCAGCAACAGAATGGTCATTCCTGGGCTTCAAAAAGCTGAAAGGGAGACAATTGCAATGCTCTGGTTGCTGGAGATGTTTGTTTCTAAAGCCATGGTGAAATGCAGCAAAATACTGTCTGATATTGCTTGGGAAATATAACACCTAAGTGGAAACAAGTGGTCATGTAGAATTTAATGAAATTTCTTAGGCAGTTCTATTAAATTTTCTTCATTGTGTTTCTCTCCGATGGTTTGTCTTAAACACAAAATGAAGTTTGCTTGGATGATGGTGGATGATGGGAAAATTATGAAGAATGTTTAAGGAAAATACATTTCTGACAACTGTGTATTTTTACACAGAGAGTCTGAGCTACTCTTACGTGAGAAAGTAAAGGTTTCTGATGCAAATCAAAACAGCTTTACTAAAATCTGAGACTTGTAATGATCTGTTTGCCCTTGTTCAAACTACAAACCCACATTCATAAAACTTACTCATTTTACATGAGATATAATCAAAAAGTTTTTGCATGGAATCTGCAAACAGGAAGAGATAAACCTTATTGTGTGATTTGGTATGAAATATTTTTGCAGATGTAATTGTAACATATTTCTGTGTCAGAGTTTTTCTCCCCAAATTCTCAAATTATAAAAACTTTCCTTAAAGGCAGAAAATCCATTCATTAAGGGTCAGAGATTGGTGCATTTAAAATACTGGGTTTTAGAGAGAGAAAGGAAATCAGAAATATTGCAGATAGCACTTATCCCCTATGGGATATGTCTTCAGGAAGCAAGCACAAAAATAAATGAGTCAAATTTATAGCAACAAAAAGCACCACAATCCTATGCAGAAATATTTAGAGAACTCAGAGTTCACTAAATGTACTTCATGTAGCAAAAATTTTAAAATTCAGCAAGGTTTTAAGGGCCATTTTTTTTTCATGAAGGCCCTGTTAAACTCTTGGCTAAATTAAATTCTTTGAGTTTTTCTGGTTGGGATGGCATTATCACTGTATTTTCATTGTTCTTCTTCAGATCCCCCCCCTTACATCTCCTTCATTTGAACTAACACAAAGAAAACAGTAATGGTAAATAAGTAGTGGGGGACTCACACATGCACTGACTATACAGAGACTTAGACACTTTGCTGATTGTCTCAGTCCTTCTGTCTTCTTTTTCATATGCTTAGGTTGTAAATTCAAATTAGGGCTGCCTTTTATAGAAGAATACCATGCCAGGCACTTGTACGGGATGTGTAATAAAAAATAACAATAAGTAATAACAATTTCATTATAGAATGTGTGAACTTTTTTGGTGTACATTAAAGGCTTTTCTGTCTCTTCCTTTTCAGCCACATGGGTTGGAGGAGGTTACATCAATGGGACAGCAGAAGCTGTGTATGTCCCAGACTATGGTCTAGCTTGGGCTCAGGCACCTATTGGATATTCCCTTAGCCTGATTTTAGGTAAGCAAAGACTAAAACTAATAGGCTCTCAGTTTAAACAGTTCTGATGACAAGTCCATTATTTGAAATGAAACAACTAGGGTCTGATAAAAATATGCTGAGGTAAACTGGATTACTTCTGCTTCTATGTTTGGCTATTGAAAACAGAAAATAACCATAGATAAATTGATATCTTAAGTCTCCTGAGCTCCTTCACAAGACGTATCTGATTATTACAACCGTATTGTCCTTGGGAGGGGGAGGGAGTGTTTAAATTACATATACTAAGTTTTATATATTCAGGTTTTCTTTAAGTGCCTACATGATCTGTACCATGACCCAGGTGCCCAGGTATCAGGGCACCTATAAATCTTGGAATTCAAGAAAGACAAATATCCTTTCAGGTTATGGAAGTGCTTAGACTTTACAGATCTTCACCAAGAGTCTACATAACTTTTGTAATTTTATGTAGGAAGTCTGTAGTATAACCAGACTGTTTCCTTAAAATTGGGTTATACATCTTCTTAAATGCAGTACAAAACTCCAAATCGCATATCAAAATGCAAATGCACGATCCTGCTACATGCAGGGCCAGAGTGCAAAATACAGACAGCATTATAATTTTTAATGCTGCAGTAATTATACAATAGTTTTAAAAGCATATTATTAAAAAAAAAAAAAATCTGTGTTTTTCATCTTTCCTTAATATGCCTGGTGTACTAGCTTTTCTAATGTTACTTGATCTCTCAGTCTATTCTGAGTCATTTCTCATGATTGTCCCACCTAATCTGCCCCTTTGTTTCCTTTGGTTTCTTATCCAGATCTTCTTTCACCTTTTTTTTTTTTTTTTACCCTGTACATCTTGTTTTCCCTAATTCTTTTTATCCCTTTGAAAATGCTTTCCAATGGCCTGTCCTGGTTATCCTTTCTTCCCAGACAGAAACCTTACCCATGGTAGTTGTTCCTCTCTGGCATGAGCAGGCCAGCTCCAGTTCCAGGAGTGGTTCCCCTGCCTGAGAACAGCCCTGTTTTCTGTAAGGAAAACAATAACAGTAGATGTCTGCCCAGAGATCAGCTGATGTCATTATGAGGTCATGAGGGTCAGGATCCATCGATGTCATTAAGCGGTTGTTAGGATCATAGTCACAAGCATCTTCCTGACTCTTAGCCTCTGTAGAATTGACACAAATTAATAATAGCCCAGAAAGGATTGAGTTAGCCTCTCTGCTCATTTCCAGATGTTTTTAGATATCCAGACTTGTTCTCCTGGAAATTATAATGGCCACTGCAGAGTAAAGAATTCCATATCATGTGACCATAGATGTATCTGCTTGGCACAGAGGGGAAAGCATTTCTGTAGGCATGAGCTGTACACAAAGGTTGAGGGCAGGAGTGCTTATCCTTCCTTAAAAAAATAAATCATCAAAATTATAAATACAATTCTAGGAGAAATATTATTGCTTCAGACTGGAAGGATTTAAAATTGATGTAATCTCCCTGTTTGTTTAGTGCTGTTCTCCATACCACTTTTCCTAATTTTTCAAGCAATTTAGTTTAAAAGGTTCAAATATCTCCTATTTCTTTTAACAGGTGTTTGAACATCCTATTAGATTATAACACCGGTGACTCTTTTGTTTTTCTTCTTTAATTGTCTATTGTAATGATGGCATAACAAATGGAATAGGAAAGGGATCTATTACCAATCCAAGTATAGTAAAAAAATGCTGAAGGGTTTCTGCATCTATCTGCCTAAAGAGTGTTCACATAAGCAGTATAAATTATGATTGTTAAGCCAGTACCTTCTGTTCAGGGAACCTAATGAAATGAAGAAATATGAGTGATAAAAGACAATACATAGAAATGTAGAAAATCTGCACAATAGCATGAATACATTACATACTTCGTGATAAAGAACCTAATTAAGGGTTGCCAAATACTGTACAGTAGATTTTATTGGTAACTGACTGGTTTCCCAGTTTTTTGTTATACCTTATACAGCAGTTTTACAGTGGTAGAAGTCTATTTAGTTATAGTCATGTGCAGATCTCAACTACACAGGTTTCCATACAAGGACTCTTTCAGCTTTCCCGAGATACATCCATTATCATTTTCCCAGGCCAGAAAGAATTGGAGTAGTGGCCTTTACACATTTATGTACATATCCAGCCCATATACAAGCCAGGAAGAGCAGAATTGTGATACCTCAGAATTCCTGAACATACATCAGTGAAATAAGCGTATGGCAAATATTCAGGGAAACTGACACTTATAGAGCCCAGAAGACCTCCGACCTACCCTGCAGGTGTAGTAAAGATGTTTTAAGCATACATAATAAATCTGAATTGTCCTGAAAGATTCAGATTTGCTGTTTGTGCACTAAACCATGTGTGAAATTGTATTTCTGATCCAGGAATGTCAGACAGTTTTATTTTTAGAGTAGGGCTATATGAAAATTCATGCTGGATTGTGCTCTAAGAATCAACAGGATTAGGTAGAAAGCCATTACCTTAGGCTGATCCAAAATTAGACAAAACTCTGACAGTATCTGGAATGGCAGATTACATAAACTGAACCGGACAAAATAAGAAAAAGATTTATTTTTTATTATCAGACTGTAAGTATTATTGGGGAGTGTGTGTGTTTAAGTAACTCTGTAGTCAGATGAAAGGTAAGAGTTCCCAGAGGAGATTTTAACTGTACTTTTTACTTTAAAAAACAAAGAAACAAAAAACCCAGTATTGTTCATATTTTTGTATCCTTAACTGACAACGAATGTTTTATCCTTTAATAGCAATGCATTTCTAAACTGCAGCTGATGTCTTATGCTGCTTTCCATTGTAGGTGGCCTTTTTTTTGCAAAACCCATGCGATCCAAAGGCTATGTGACAATGCTAGACCCTTTTCAGCAGCTTTATGGGAAAAGGATGGGCGGACTACTGTTTATTCCAGCTTTAATGGGAGAAATGTTTTGGGCTGCTGCCATCTTCTCTGCCTTAGGTAAGGAATAAGCAGTATAAATATTAATTTGTCATAGGTAGAAAGGATTAAGAATATCAGAAATGCATTAAAATTCTGGATTCAAATGCTAACTGTTCAAGTGAAATGGTTCAGAGTGTGACAGTTCTAAGACCCATGCTAACTAGTAATTAAAAATCCAGTAATGGTACCCCATTATTTTGATAACAGAAAGACGTGCAAGGTATCAATTCATTTTCACATACCTTTAATTTGCCCCCCTTCAAAGAGCATGAAAAGATTTAGGAACAAATTTCCTTCAATTGTGAGGGTGATGAGTGATTGCAAGTACCCTCTTATGTGAAGTCTGACACAGCTTTTCTTTTACACCACCGAGATCACAAAAGCTGGTCAAAATTTCCCTTAACAATGTTTAACATCACTGCCAATGCATCTAAACAAAAGAATCGTTTGCCTACAAGAGATCTACATAAACTTTCCATGACACAAATAATAGAAGTAAACCAGATGCTGATCAATAAATTGAAGAAGTCTTCAATTCTAAATGCCTTTCTTCTTGACAAAATGAAGAAAATTCTTAGGATTCAAGAAAAGATTTAGAGAATTAGTGGAACTACGACTCAATAGCAAATCACCCAACTACTCATCCAGTCCTGAAAAAAAAATCAGCTTCCAGGGTTTTTAATTATATTTCAAGCCTGAATTTAGCAGTCCCTTGAAGAACTGAGAAAGCCCTTGAGTTGAAGCACCAGTAATTGACTTTCACCAGCTAATCATACTAATAATGCACATGCATGTGGTAATGCTTTCTAGCATAAGCTATTTTAAACAAAAAATAAACTTTGCAGGTACTCTCCAACTGCGCTCTGATTAACTGCAAAGCAATGGGGAGCTTGTTTACCACAATTTCATCACAAAACCCTTAAAAGACTAAGAATAAGCTGCATACTGAGGTGATAGGAGTTGAATAACTTGAAGAACACTCCGAGTATTTTGAATACTTTTGATTGAGGACAAACTATTCTGTTTTATTTCAACATAACTGATATGAATACCTTTCTGGATTTATATGAATAGCAGACAGTTAAAGACTATCAATGATTATAAAAGTCATTGAAGATTTTGATTTAAACTATTCGGTGAATAATTTAGTTTCTTTAAGTCTCCTGATTTGCACACCTATCCTCACTGATGACTCTTTAATCCCAGTACTCTTCATCATGACTCCTTGCTTGGCAGGATAGTAGGAGGGAAACAAGTCTTACAGCTTGTGAAGAGGTCTGAGCTTGTAACCCTTAAGCACATGAACTTTGAAGGCTCACTGTACAGCAGAAACCACACACCTGCCAGCTCCCAGAAGCTCTTCCATATCACACATTAGGTTGTCTCCTGCAGCCAGAACTCTTCCAACTACATGCTCCAGAATATCCATCTACACTAACTGCAAGGACTAAATGTTGTTGCAAGCTGTTTCATTTAAATCATCCTAATTAGAAAGAGAGAAAAATTGTAAACATGGCTTTAAAACATTGCAATCATTTAAAATAGCTAATACATCCAAAAGAAATGCATAACCATTCTGATAGCTGCTGCAAGGATAGTACAGGAGGACACAATCTATTCAGGAGGTTTCTTGAGTGCACTAACAACTTCCTGACACAAATTATTAGGGAGCTGATGAAGGAGGGTGCTCTATTGAACCTGTTACTTACAGACAAGGAAGAACTAGTTAAGGATATGAAGGTCGGAGGCAGGATTGGCTGCATGTTCACGTAATGGTGAAGTTAATGATCCTGGGAAAGGGGAACAAGGCCAAAATCAGGACTGCAATGATGGACTTCAGGAGTGAAGTTCAACAAAAAGAAATGCTAAGTCCTGCACCTGGGGAGGTACAACCTGATGTTCCAGTACAGGCTGGGGGCTGACCAGCTCGAAACCAGGTTTACAGAGAAGGACCTGGGAGTCTTAGAAGGCAGTAAAGTTGACCAATATTCAGCAGTGTACCCTTGTGTCTAAGAAATCCAATGCCATCCTGGGCTGCATTAGAAGGACCATTGCCAGCAGGTCCTTGAATGAAGGGGTCCTACCCCTCTGCTCAGCACTGGTGAGACACATTTGGAGTAATGGATCCAGTGTTGCCTGATACTGGAGAGGCTCCACTGAAGAGCAACAGATTGTTAAGGAACTGAAGTATCTGGTATACAAGGAAAGGCTGGAGAAGTGGGACTGCTCAGCATCTCAAAGACAAGGCCCAAGGGCAACTTACCCATCTGCATAAATACCTGATTTATCAGGGGGGTAGCAGAATAAAGGAGACAGGGTCATATCTGTGCTGACCAGTGACAGGACAAGAAGAAATAGGCACAAAGACATTCCATTTAAATTTAAGAATTTTTTTTTTCAGTGTGAGAGGTTGCAATTCAGTCACAGATTGCAGAGAAACTGTGAAGACTCCACCCCTGTGGATAGTCAAGACCCAACTGAACGCGATCTGCTCCACCTTGACATTGTTTGAGTAGGGACTTGGAAGAGACAATCCTTAGAAGTGTTGTTCATTTTCAGCAACTCTTTGATTCTATGAGCTGTTTTGTGGTCAGCTAAACACTGTGACTTGTTTTCTACAAATTAAATCCACTTGATAATGCCTAGGGGGGAATAGATTAGTGCTGTTATTAAGTGTCAGAGCAGCACCTATATATCTGCAATTTAACCAAGGTGTGCCTTCTTATCAGACATACTGTGACATACACTAACACACACTACTGTGGTTTTCCCCTTAGGTGCAACTATAAGTGTGATCATTGACATTAATGTCAATATTTCAGTTATTATTTCTGCCCTGATTGCAACTATGTACACGCTTGTGGGTGGGCTTTATTCTGTGGCCTACACCGATGTGGTCCAGCTCTTCTGCATCTTCCTGGGACTGGTAAGTTTGGCTTTTTTTCCCCTTCTTTATTGCCCTGATGATTAAGAAAATTGCTGAGACCTATTGCTTGGCTTTAATTTTGGAACTGTTCTTCACTGAAAGCATGGAGAAGGAATATCTCCACTTGCAGTGGAGACTGACTTTAAGAGTCTGCATTTGCTTCAATGTACAGCCTGTGCTTTGAAAATAATGCTGTCCAAGAGGTCCAATTCTTTGGCTTTTTTCCCAACCAGTCTGATGGTGCAAACATTCTTTTGATTTTCCTGCTGACGATATATCTAACTCAGAATAGGGCTGGAGCCGACTCCTTCCCTGTCTGTCCATAGGACTGTAACACAGGCACTGAAAGAAGGCATCAGACATAGGAAGCCATTGGTAAAGGAGTCCTGAAATGCTGGCATTGGATCTGCAGGGCTGATACTCTCTTGCCTCTCTTTTCTGTGGTTGTCACCTACTCACGCAGCTTAGTTAACGTCCTGTTAGCTAACCTTGGGTTTTCCCTCATTTCCCTCCACCATCCTTGGAGACCATAATACAGGAAGATTTACCAGATGTCTTGGCTATTCTAATATAGTAGTATGAATATCCCCACATCGGCTATCAATGATATGCTAGTGGGTAGCTTTTATTTACTGCTGTTCTTTAAGCCCCACACTGAAAAACATCAGTGTAACAGGTCCCAGATCACAGGGGTGCAATCAAAAAAGCTGCTGTCTTTGTTTGCCAGTGGCAGGGAAAGTCACAGGTGTGCAGGGAACTGAGATAGGCTAAAATAAATGAGGTGGCTCAGAGTGAAGGAGCCAAATGGCACTTTGGGGACCTGGAGTTCTTTCTGTACTTTCACCAGAGTTCTTGTGCAGCTCTAGGGAAATTGTTTTAGCCAGTGCTCACACAGGTGGTCACTAACCAGATCTATGTGTGTTCTCACTTTGTGGCACCTTACTGTGAGGGCTATGGCCTTCTTTGTAGAAATATTAAGTATTCCCTGTTGTAACTGACTTAATGGAAATGGTGCTAAATACCTCTAAAAAGCAAATTGAAGTTCCAGCTGGTCACCTCAAAAGAGAAGTTATTTCAGATCTTCTTCCCTCATGCTTTTGTTCTTCACATATACAGTGGGGAAAATACTGTTTCCTTCCCTAACATGAAGGTTAATATTTGTGGAATACTAATTTTCTACAGATGGAATGCATTAGAGAAATTCCCAAAATTTTAGATAAATCTAAATACAAAAATGTTTCTCCAGTGAGATCAACTCCTGAACTGCTAAAGACCCTGATCCCATGGAAATAGCAACATAAAATCATCATGAACCTGACAGACAGAGAAAAACAAATTAAAGTTGTATAGCAGTCTTCTAAATGGTGGGATCTCTAGATTTATAGTGTTCTTTTAATTCAAGTTGGGCTCTTCGTGTAATTTGCCATTTGTATTAAACAGCAATAATGCAATGTAGAAGAAGCCACATTCATGAACTTGAGTGTCATCAGTGAGGCTGGAACATTCAGGATCTAAATGGTTATGCCCTAGGTGAGGCAGTTTTAGATGAGATGGGACACTTTCACAGTAGATGTCACAGCAAAAGATGGCACAGATTCAGTTATTCCAGCTTCTGCTCAAGGCTCTGGAGCAGTTTTTATTCCCATTGGCACAGAGCTTTACTGCTGATTCCTCTAATGTCTGGTTTCTCTCCTGCTCCTTTGCAGAGAGTGAGAAGGGAATCTTGCTGCCCATTATTGTTTAACATGTAACTGAGAACAGAATCCTGTGGT
This sequence comes from Scytalopus superciliaris, assembly GCA_013400415.1. Classification (NCBI taxonomy): domain Eukaryota; kingdom Metazoa; phylum Chordata; class Aves; order Passeriformes; family Rhinocryptidae; genus Scytalopus; species Scytalopus superciliaris. The sequence goes on along the minus strand of VXBX01008450.1, from coordinate 467,863 downwards.
GTGTGATAAACTGCCTGAATAACAGGCAGTGCTGTAAAATATTCTTCATATGTTACTGCAAAATTGTGCAACAAATTAGAGAAAGATGTTTGATTCTTTTTCTCCTCCTTGCTCTTGTTGCCCCCATATACTTAGCTGAGATGAGTTGAATTGTGGTAATCTGTGTGGTTTTGGATATCGTTGGATCCTTAAGGATGCTATACTTGTGATGGTCTAGTCCATATAGCAGAAAGCCTGGTTTTCATCTCAATAGGAGCTGCTGAGTTTCTCCTCCACAGAAAGTGAGTTATACCATTGCAAAATGACTTGGCAAGTAAATGCAAAAGTCAGTTGGAGAAGGAAATGGACCTTCTGGCAGAAACCGTCTGTGAGAAAGGGGCTTTTGCCCTAGAGTAAAAAGAGAGACTAAAAATGGTCGGGAGATGCCAAGAAAACACCCTGAGGGCAGAAAAATGCTGTAACACTTGGGCTAATGAGAGCTCTGGAGGAAGAGAGATGGGGTTGCACCAACAGCACTACTCTCTTGTCACAATAAAGTTTTGCATCGAATTAAAAACAAATTCCTAAGCCTTCAGGTGGGATGTCTCTTGTCTGTATACTGGCAAATCCTCATGCTATTACATGAAGTTTAAATGTAAATATATCTCTACTGTGTGGTCCAGGAAAGAGCATAAAGAATATATGAAGAGTTTAGGGAAAATAAAATGAAGATGTATAAATGTGTCTTCCCTGCTAATTTTGTGATTTACATTGATTAACTTTCTGCTCACAGTCTCCAGGACAAATGTAAGCTGTCCACTACCAAGTTCTTTGGATTTCATAGATATTCCATCTGCACATAACCCAACTTTTCTGCAAGTCAGCCTGGCATTTTGGCATTCAATCTGTAGCACGCAAGAAGACAAAAACTGGATCAGTGTTAATATTGAAATTTCACAAATTTAGAATGTCTTCTTTAGACCTGAACAGATTGTTTCTCTTTGGTTACAGTGGATCAGTGTCCCTTTTGCGATGTCCCATCCTGCAGTAACAGACATTGGGCTCACAGCTGTACACCAGGTGTACCAAGCACCTTGGCTTGGATCTATCAACTCACTTGACATTTACACCTGGTTGGACAATTTCTTTTTACTGGTAAGTGGTGACTTATATGAAGGAATGAAGCATTTATGCACTCACACTGTGTTACTGTGACAGCTGAAAATAATGGAGTCTAGTTAAGGGTTTCCAGCAAACTGAAAACTTTTGCCCTCTTGACTCCTGCTCAATATTTCTGTGCATTTGAATGATTTCAGTGACATATCAGTCAGCATTGCCAGGAATGCAATTTAGATATCATCAGGGTGAAAGAGCTGACATGTTAAAATTAAATAAAATTGTGCAGCTAATACTTCACTGATGTCATTGTTGGCAGAGGAATTTATATATTGCAGAAGGCAATAAATACATTATGCAACTGATTAAATATGCCTTAGGTATAGAGGAAGTAGAAAAAGCTGTGCAGAGATGGATGGAAGGATGGATGAATTCATACATGCACACATTCTAGAATGAAGGGCTTTTGTTATTTGATAACTATGCATTACACGTGGGATCAGTGGTTATTAAGTACTTTCCATTAGAAGATCTAGAAACACATGTTAACATTTTCCTCTCTCCATGTCCCTATGCAAATCTACACTGGTTTTATTATAATATTGTACTTTGGTATTACTTTTTTTGTCTTCCTTTTAAATCCTCTCAACCAAAAATCTTCAGGATTTTCTACAATTGGGCTATTAAAATATATTATTTTCTCCAGTGTTCTCTCAGAAAGCCAAAGTATGACATTAGCTCAAGTGGCTGTATTCTCTCTGGTAAACCTGAAGTTTTTCTCTCTGTTGGTGACCAAAGGAAAGCTCTGATGCTGCCAAATTGTGATACATTTTCCTTTCATCTTGTTTGTTTCATTGTAGCTCAAGAAATTTACACATTCTTGAAAAGCTTTGCTAAAGGGAGATTATTAAGGCAGAAAAGGAAAACAGTCATAAATAACAAGTCAAAATCAGACTTGCCTGTGAAACATTGTTAGTCCCTTTGTGTGCATGAAACGTGTATGAAACACCTGTATACACAATATTTGGTCCAAAGGCCTCCTGCCTCATTTCACCCTCATTTCATCCTCATTTCGTCCTCCTGCCTCAGAACTGAACTGTGCCCATTTAGTAAGCAATTTGCCTTGTTTTCCATGCTCTTTAGTAACAGACACTTATTTACTTAGCAGAGACTAGTCAAATCCTGCTCTCAAGACAGAATTGCTAGCACTTCGATTTTTTAATTTTTGCTAATTGTCTTCCATGTCATATTTTGCAGAAATAATTTTAAGTCTCATCATGTTTTTTAGTGTTATATACCCAAATAAAGAGAACGGTTTCCACCATATAAGAAAACTCTTTTTTACTGCTCTGTCTTCAATTTCTATTGGTACTGTATTTGCTTAAGGTAGCGGGAGAATAGTTTCTCAGATTCTCGAGTTCACTGTATACAGAACATCTTGTCTTGTTTAAATGTCTACATGTATTCACAGAGGAAGATAAAAATCTTACTTTCAAATCCTATAAGAGTGCAGTCTGATTTTGGTGGGGGAAGGGTACTGGAGGGAAAATTCTTCAATTGTAAAATATGACAATAGCATTTTATAACTTCTTATAAGACTTTCTTAAGTATTTGTGCAGTTTACAATATTTTGGGATTACAGATACTATGTAAGTGCAAGATTTTTTTTCTAATTGTACAAAAAATAACTGGTCTAAACGAGTGGGATTTAAGTGGACTTACACAGGTTTGACAATGCTTGTGAGAATGCAAGTTGCAGTTATTACTGGCTGACTGATATTCAGTAAATAAAGAGAAGCAACGTGGTTTTCAGCATTGAAGTGATACTTCTGCATCCTCTCTATATGGTGATAGCAAAAAAATCCAGTTAGCCCCCAATGACAGCATGCTGCCTGTTGTGTTTGCAGACATTAGGAGGAATACCATGGCAAGCATATTTCCAGCGAGTTCTTTCCTCATCTTCTGCCACATATGCTCAAGTTCTGTCATTCCTGGCTGCTTTCGGCTGTCTTGTGATGGCTATTCCTGCAGTGCTGATTGGTGCAATCGGAGCATCTACAGGTACATGATTAAAAATCAGTAGTAAAATAAATGTCAAATGAATAGTGCAGTAAGTTTGAGAAAACAAAGAGTATCTTAGATATGGGTGACATAGAGGCTGGATAGCCGGGTGGCATCATTAATCACCTCATGACTTCTTCAACAGGAGATACACAGAAAAATAATATTATAGAATATTTCTCTCAAAGGAAATTGCTCCTACCCCAGTGGGTGAAATTAAATAATTTTGCACATTTGAGGTATCTACAGAGGTAGTATTCCTATTCAATGTTTGAGTTAGATTCTAGTACTTTCATTTGTTCCTACCAGTAACAATGGGGAGGGACCGAGAGAGCTAAAGTTGTTTAGCCTGGAGAAAAGGAGATTGAGGGGAGACCATATTGCTCTGTACAACTACCTGAAAGGAAGTTGTAGTGAGGTGGAGGTTGGTCTCCTCTCCTAAGTAACAAGCGATGGGATGAGAAGAAATGGCCTCGAGTTGCACCAGGGGAGGTTTAGATTGGATGTAAGGAAAAATTTCTTCACAGAAAGGTTTGTCAAGCATTGGAACAGGCTGCCGAGGGTGGATTCACCATCCTTGGAAGTATTTAAAAGACATGCAGATGTGTCACTTTGAGACATGATTTAGTGGTTGTCTTGACAGTGCTGGGCTAACTATGATTTATCTATGATTCTGTGATTTATCAGGAATTTCTTATCTTGACCAAAATATCTTTGTCAAGGTCTTTGACATAGTAAGAATTATCCCCATTACAGTGACCATGTAGCTAAACTGATAGAAATGCTGTTAGAAATGTTTAACACATGGCATTGAGCCCTGTCTGTAATCAGAGTGGTGAAACACATCACTAAGAAACATGGATCCCAGACCTGTTTTGAGGAAAATTGCCTTTATGAGCAATGCAAAGTTTTAGTATTAAATTTTCTACTGGATGACCAGAGACTGTGGTTAGACTCGTTTTACAGATAAAAAATAATACTGAGCAGAATTAAATCTGCTTAACAAAAGCCAGTGCTACACTGTCTCTGTGAAATGTCGTCGGTCTGGCCCTAGTAAGAATTTGGTTATAGAGTGTGAATGAACATGTGGCAATATGAATAGCTCACTACATGTGAATTCAAGCAATGCTGTAGCCGGTGACTGCTGATGTTACTAATAGCATACCAATGTCCATATTGCAGCTTGGAACCAGACTGATTACGGTGTCCCTGACCCCAAGAGTAAAAAAGAAGCAGATATGATTTTACCAATCGTGCTCCAGTACCTCTGCCCAGTCTACATCTCATTCTTTGGCCTCGGTGCTGTATCTGCTGCCGTGATGTCCTCAGCTGACTCCTCAATTTTATCAGCAAGTTCTATGTTTGCTCGGAACATTTACCAGCTTTCCTTTCGGCAAAATGTGAGACAACGTTTTTGTTTTTACTCTTAGAAAACATTTTAGGTGAGACTTCAACTAGGTGATTGACTATGGTGTAATTTCTTACTGAAACACCTCTTTCATCTTCCTTCTGATGACTAGAAAGAGTACATCATTTAGTTCCGAACAGTTTACTGAACAAACTGAAAGTCATAAAAGTATTTACAATTGTGACTGGTAACAGAGGTGAAAAAGCTAGTGTGGGGAGGGGAGCTTCAAGAGTTCTTATGGCACTGCAATTTAGCAAAAAATCTAATTATTGTTGCTGCATCCATAAGTCTTACTTAAGTCCTTAACAAAATGAGACTTTTTCTAATTGTTTATTTACTAGGAAATCATTAGACAACAAAATGGTCTAGTGAGGTGGAGTCCTTTTAAGGAAAAGGAGAAGAAGAAATTCTGATGTTGACCATTTTTTTTCTAGTTGAGCCATATTATGCTTTTGTTTGATGGTTATTTGTAACGCTGTTGGCTTTTCTTTTTGACACATTCTCAAATTTTCCCTTATGCTCTAAAAATTAATGACTCGGGGAATGACAACCATAACCCTTGGGGTTTTTTTCCTCCCTGATCTTGAGATGGAGATAAGGATATTAGTTTGTAAATATTATTGAATCATGCCAAATTTCCTCTTACAACGCAGCATCTTGTATTGACTGTGCACAAATGTAGGAATACATGTATCGCCATGAAAAAAACTCCTAACACTGCTCTTTTTTTGCAGGCTTCAGACAGGGAAATTGTGTGGGTCATGAGAATCACTGTTCTTCTGTTTGGAGCATCAGCAACAGCAATGGCGCTGCTGGCTTCGTCAGTGTATGGCCTGTGGTACCTCAGCTCTGACCTTGTTTATATCATCATATTCCCCCAGCTCCTCTGTGTGTTATTTATTAAAGGAACCAACACCTATGGTGCCATTGCAGGATACTTATTTGGCCTTGTTCTCAGAATAACTGGAGGAGAACCGTACCTCTACCTTCAGCCCTTGATCTACTATCCTGGCTGGTATCAAGATGATAATAATATCTATATCCAGCGATTCCCATTTAAAACACTTGCTATGCTCACCTCCTTCTTTACTAATGTTATAGTCTCTTACTTAGCCAAATACTTATTTGAAAGTGGGACTTTGCCACCAAAGCTGGACTTCCTTGATGCTGTTGTTGCCAGGTACAGCAGAGAACACATGGACAAAGCAACTCTTGTAAAAAGTGACAATATTGTACTCAATGAACTTGCACCTGTGAATCCACGACACAGTCTAACTTTGAGCTCAACTTTCACAAACAAGGAAGCCTTCAACTACGTTGATTCAAGTCCAGAGCTGTCCAACACTGAAGATAATTAAAGAAATCTGGTAGCCACAGGCAAATCAACGTGAAACAGGATATCCTATAAAGAATAGTAAGAGGCATTTTATCAGAAGCAAAGGATTGAGATTAAAATGCCACTGCACATTCAAGTTCTTTCTAGGAGCAGAAGCATGAGAGGAACTCTTTTCTGCTCTTATCTAACATGTTGGATTAATTCATAGAGCGTTTACAAAAATATACACTTACATCCCATTCTTTCCACCCAGAACTATATACTGTGCAATTCAAAAATATTTACAATTGAAAATATATGTAGCAGAAAATGTGCAACAGTTATTTAGCTAGGATATCATATGAAGAGATTATAATACAGTCACTCTGAAATACTATCAGTCAACATTTTATTGGCATTAAATGAAAATATATTGTCACAGCTGTAAGTGATTTATTACTAAAGAGCTAGTTGCTTGAGCAAAGACAGATAGATAACTTCCCTGGGGTTTTGGTCTGGTCATTTTTTTCCTCATAACGAAATGTAAATAGTACAATGTAGTATTTTATTATTTGTTTGAGACAGTAAAATGCACAAATAGTAATAAATTCCTTATAGGAGTGCTAAACACCATATATTAATTAAAAAAAATGCTAAAATGAAGTCACCAGTTTAAAAATGTGTAATGCCTAAAGCAAGACAACCTTAAGCAAAGTATGTTAATATAGGTGCTCTTTTTTTCCCTGTGGTTAGTGGCTGTCACCAAAATTCTTAAAGCAATAATTGGAGTTGAAATTTAGCTTGTGAAAAATGTCTCATAAAAAAACCTCATAAACTAAATAGAACTCTTCAATGTTGAGAAAAGAAATCCTATCTTGACTTACCATCAAAATGAACACTGGGCAAAACAGTCTGACACCAAGCAACTGCACCAATGAAATAAATACTGAAAAGTAAAGAGAGTCAAGAAGGCTTGAAGACAGGTGAGAGGTTTCTCACTGATTAAAAAAAGTCTTCTATAAGTCGTTAGAAGGTCTTTTGGTTTGGTCTTGCTGGGATTACTCTGGAAAGTGTAGATTTTCTGTAGAAAATCACATTTTCTCAAAAAACAGGCTTGCTGGACAGCTTTCCACGTCTGTAAGTGTCCACCTCTGAAAGTAGCTTGGAGGGGAGCTGAAAGGAAAGCTGAGCCCAGAAGCACAGTGAAAGGCACAGTGATGTCTTCCACTAAGTGCTGGACTCCTTCATTAATGTCTGTCCTCCTGGCCATCACGGTAACACTGGAGCACCAGCAGTGGCCAGATGCAGACAAGACTTCACTCATGAATGGCAGTGCTGGCCAAAAGCAGCAAAGGAGGGAGACAAAGCCTCTTCTGCCCTTGCCCTGGCCAGCAGGGAACACGCAATGCGGTTTCCATTTGCCCATGGCCGAGATGATTGTGTCTGTCCCCATTGGTATGTGCCTTTCACACAGTGGGAGCTCTAGTAGCTAGATTTCTGTACAGTTAAGAGTTATGCTCCAATAATTCTTTTTAAAATCTACTCATGACGCAAAATGTTCCATAGGAATCCAGATATCCTCCTGTTGCTGGTCACTGGTGAAATTACTTTTTTTAACACTCACAGCATGAGGAGCTATACTGGAGGGTAAGAGATGTAAGAATAGGTTTTGCTGCTAAAGGAAGAAGCCATCAACTTGTGCATTGAATATTGGCATAAGCTTTCACAGGGTTGAATCCTTAGGTATGTTTCTGCTCCTTTTGTGGAGTCTTAACAGCATATATATTTTATATGTAAAGAAAATTAATTTTAGAGATGTTGATTTTTATTTTTTTTCTCTCCTTACACTGCATTTAAATATAACGCTGCATCTCAGTTCTGAATATGTGTTGTGACCTGCAGTACTACTGTGCTACCAAATATTGAGTGTGCTCTGGGTGGAGGGAATCAAAATCAGGATCTGCAATAAAAACCCACAAGAGCCAATATGGCAAAGAAATGAACAAGCAAAGAATGAACTATGAAATTCAGGATGTTGAGCATCACAAACCAAACACAAGCCCAGCAGTAATTATTTCCCCATGAACTACAGAAAACAGATGAGGAAAGTGATTGTATAGAAGAAGGAGAGGGAAAACAGAGCCACTGCTGAATTATTGTCCTTTTCCAGCCCAGATCCTCTAGCCTGAATCTCTTCTTATGAGAGAATACAAAGTCATGGTTTTGCCTGATTACATAACCAATGCCTTATGCTGCAGTTCCAAGTTAAGTTAGAGAGTTCCATTTTACAGTCACCTGTAGGTCTACCTAAAAAAATTTCTCTTACCTTAGTTTTGTCCGGGAATTGCTAGTATTTCACTATGAGAAGACTCACAGTAACCAGATGCTTTGAATACAGTAACATTTTTATATTATTTTTTCAAAATGCCCAATTGTGACAGAAAAAGGAAAAAGAAGGTGATTCAACTAGAATCAATTCAGAAATTTGGATGGAAAAATTAAAACCTTTTTCTTTTGTATTCCCTTGTTGCCATAAAAATGTTTCTAAAATGCTCAAAAAAAAAAAAAAAGGTCAGTGAAAAACATAAAGGTGTTAGTCCAGAAATTTCAGCTCAGATGCTTTCAACATTGTCAAAATATTTTATAATTTTTATCCTATAGAAAATCTTTGAAATTTGTGATTTTACATGGTATTCCTGGCTAGACGGAACTATGCATTCCCTGGGTGGAAAAATGGTTCCAACAGAGTATTTCAGTCCTCTCTGCAGAGATTGAAAAGTTGCTGCACTTTTTCATGTAGCACAACATGCAAGTTTTATCATGCAAAGGAGAGAAGTGATCTGTTCATCCTGTGACCATAACTCTGCTTTCCGCGTACCAGTTCTGTGTGTGTGTCTTTGTGAGTCCAACGATGCCTGCCTTGGGTGCAGTGGTGGGCTGCACAGTGGATGGGATGACTACAAAAGCTAAAGAGCCCCATGCAAAGTCTGTTTATACATTTTATTTGCCTTAGTACAGCTTTCCTACCATTGCATTTGTACAGAGCTGTTCATATAAACAAAGGTCATATTTGTGATTGATAGATGTGGGTTAAAAAAAAAAAGGGGGGGCGGGGCGGGAGGGAACAAAATACAGCTAAGTTACTTTCGCAAGCAAAATGCCAACAGGACGTGATTCTTCAAGGAGATTTTATTTTCAGAGGAATTATCAGCCACTCCTTCTTCAGTTTTGCAATTTGTAGGCAGTAGTACTGTGCAGTAAATTGGTTCTATAATCAGTGAAGCAAACAGCTCATTTTCAGACACTGAGGTTATTGTTTCTGAGCCTACGATATCTAGATAAAATATTCATATCACAATCATACATTTTATTTTCATATTCTTAGCGTTTGTGAATAACATTTATTTGACAGGGATTTTTACCTCCTTTGCATGAGATATTTTCATAAAATCAAGGTTAATAACATAGCTGACATGTCAAAAAAGTTATGATTTCATCTATATTTGTCCAAATGGGATGATCTGTGTATTATAAATAAAAAATACTTTTGTGAACCTGAACTGAATGTAAACATTAAGTGGATCAAATATAGTAAAAGTCAGATTTAGTCTTTTATTTTCATATAGTACAACAATTTAGGGAATAGAAGTATCATAGGAAAAAAGCTGTTACTCATTTTTCCTTCTGCCCTTCAAGTGTATTGATCAAGTTCCATGTGCAGTTAGTAAGTTATTGTAAATCTGCTATTAATCAGGGCAGTATTTGTGGCTGTTAAAAAAAAGTATATTTTTGTCTGTGTCAGAAATATTATATTAAGACTATACTTAATGAAACAGATAGGAAAAATAATATAGATATATATGTTTTGACTTCATTTGTATTGTATCCAATAGTGCCCATGCATTTCAGGAAAATACTGTCTGGTTTGGGGTCTGTTTTGTCCATCTATTAAAAATAAAGATGTTTATTTTATTATCAGTCCGCATCACCTGAAGTTCTGTCTCACAGGTACATTCCCACAGAGATCAGGTAGTCCTGCCAGAGCAGGATCTGGCCCTCACCCAGTGGATCAGCATGGTCACCATGGCTACAGCCCTATCCCAAAACCTGGATCCCATGTTGGAAATAGAGCTCTCATTTCAGTAATCTCCTCCTTGTCCTCAGAGTCACAAAGAGTAGGAGAAGCCCCTGAGCTCCAGGATAATCTACATTCAGTGGGACTCCTTCCTGCAGACCCCTTGCCAGGGACTTTTTACTTGGGACTGTCATCCTGAGACAGGGGCTGTGAGTTTGGCAAGGAGCACAAAACACACAATTGGAAAGCAGGAATGCACGTGCCTAGAGATTGCAGCTGTGATCCACCTTTCGTATGAGCACACTGGAGCAAGGCTTTCGTAGCTTTTCCCTTTGTAGAGGGACATTAAGACATCCCTGGCATTGAATGTGTTATAAATAGAATTATTTAGAAATAAAAAATGTAGCAGACTGAAAACTAAATCTGTGCTTTTATACTCCTATTAAGACCTTGATCATCAAAGGAAAGATACAAATAGGTGGCTGTCCAAATGTTATCATAATGACACATGCCAAATATGAAGAGTATTTATCCTGTAGATGTTTTATAAAAATATGGATTCAATACTGTCTACTCATGGATGGGGAAAATAAGGCACGCTGGTTTGTTTTGCAGCATCCTGAGGTGTTCCCTCCTGGAGTAAAGCACAGGCTAGGGTTTTCAAACAGTGTCAGGTAGTGTAGACATTTCCTTGAGGCGGTAACACTGTGGTCTCTCTTGCAATTAGGAGTTTGATTCCCATCCACGCCTTTGAAACACTGAAGCATGTTTTAAGGCAAGAGCACTGATATCCTGCAAATTCTTACTCAGAAAAAAGCAAGGCCATAATCCTGCAGCTTCAAAAAGGCAAGAAAAAGTAATGGTGTACTGATGATTGCTGTGGAAACTAATGAACTGTTTCGCCACATGACATGATAGATAAAATGCCATGTGTGGGCCAGCTGTGGCCAAAAAGGCAGTAAAACCCAGCTTAGAAAACTCTGCTTAGGGACTTCAGAGCTTTTAACCTTTAGGAAGCGTTCCCAGAAGGAGCATCATTCTCAGGGGAGGGTTTGCACCTCACTGTCTGGAGCACTGACCTTCAGTATTAAAGGACACAAAAATAGATAAAGAAACCATCCATCTAAGTTGCAAGGAACATGTTGTGGCTTGAGAGAGACGTGCTATCTGAACAACTGCTGCTAATAAATAAAAGGCAAAAAACACTGGAAATGAGGCTGTAGTCAGATACAAAGCTAGACCGGAGAATAAGGTAACGGAGAGAAGGGGAAAAAGAGAAAGTACTTCTGTGGATGAAAGAACTGATCAGATTGGCTATATTTAATTGACTTAGTGTGTGAGGTCAGAAGAAAACAATGAAGTGATTTGCAGGAAACCTGGGTAATGAGGTGGAAGAGTTGGAACTATGAAAGCAAGATGTGAAAACTTCTCACACAGAGTAGAGGAATGATAATAGGATAGCTCTCAAGATGGAAAAGGATTTAAAAAGACCATTATCTGAGCTTATATAGACCTAAAGAATTTAACATGAATGTGGACAATCACATTAATATTTTTAGTGAAAGAAATCCTACTTCAAACTGTATGATCCTGTAAACATTTCAAATATGGCAGAAACTGGGAAAGACTTTTGCAGTGGCAAAAAATTAGTGGGTAGTATATTTCTTTGTCAAGCAGTCAAAGCAGAGAAAAACAGGTGCTAGTTCAGCTTTGCATTTAGTGTGTAAACACAGCATTACAAAACATCTGGTAGTAGAAAATTACTTCATATTGGAAGGTAAGAGTGTTAATATTATCTTCATATACAAAGATCAATGCGAGGAGATACTGAAGATGGAAACATATTAATTAAAAACATACAGATATACAATACATTAGAGTAGATTTTCAGTGTGAATTAGAGCAGATTCCTCATCATATGATTGAATTTCTGGAATAATTGGAATTTTGGAGGCACAAAGCAGAAGCAGTGCTAAAATAGATCCCAGGGATGAAACAGCAATAATGGTCAGGTGCTATGTTCCACAGACATACATTTCATATTGCTCCTGGCCCTAATATGCATCATGCTAGGAGTCTAAACACATTAGATTTGAGTGGCTCTCCTTAATGTATAACGGCACTTAGCCATTTGTTAATTCTTCCACGTAAGAGTTTTTTCAATGGCTATTACTAAAGTTCTAAAATTCATTTACTTATTTGGAAATGGCCATGGTCATTTTTTTGCCAAGCTAATGAATTTCATTGCAAGCAAAAGGAATTAAATATATCCTGCCAATGGAATATAATTATTATCTGAGTACTAATAATGGAGATTAGAGTGGTGAACTGCACTTTGTGTAGTTCACATCCATCAAAACATTGAACAGAAGTTTCAAAAGGACTCCCAAAAAACTGATGCATCACTGAGGGCATGCCTTTCAAGGAGTGGGACGGCTCCAGTTATCTCACTTCTTGTGATTTCAGCATGATTAAGTAAAACACAGTTTATCTTTAATTGATGTTATTTTGACAACAAAGATATCCACTTTACATTATGTAACTACTCACTGCAGAGCCATAACTGTGTAAGGCTTGTTCTCCTTTGAGGCTTAGTAGGAGCATGGCCATGGTGAGAGTGATGAATAGGTGCCTGCTGCTCACCAGCCTCTAGGTCTTGCCTCTGTCTCTCCGTCCTTTGGTACTTGTGTTGTTCCAGTCTGTGGTCAAGCATCGTGAATAAGTCTGTTGTCAGCACCACGGTGAGTTGTCTGAATATGAAATTACATACAGCCTACCAACAGTCAGTCAATAATGGGAGAGAGAGCCATCTTTGAAAACCGTATCATCCTACAGAGTCACATGCAAAAAGAGTAATCAGTGAAGTTCTGTTGGGTTCAATTGCCTGTTATTTTCATGTGAAAGGGAGGGGACATGCCCGACCCTTGGAGTGGGGGCATTTTCTCGACCCATAGAGATAGTGCCTCAAGGAAAATGAAACAATGTAAGTCCAACCCAATCCATCAGATATCCCATAAGGGAACTCTTAACCGGATAGAATCACAAGATTGGGGTAATGCGGTTGCCCTTTTTGGAGACTGCAACGTAACAGCGTAAAGGGAGAACCCCTCAGCAGGTCTTCCCACATGTTATTCTGCCACCAGCAAACTGTCAGCACCTTATAAGGACTCACAGCTTACAGAATAATATTATCTACTAATACAAGTTGTGACAGGTTAATAAGGTTTGTGGTTGTCAGTGATAGGGTCTAGCTGCAAGAACACACTTAAAGCAATCTATTAATACCATAAAGCAGGCACAAGCACAAACTCTAAAACAAAACAATCTCCTAATATATTATGGAGCAAAAGCAAGCCCTAGACATTAAAAGCAATAGTTAGTGGGCATCACAAGTTTCTCACCCAACAGGCATTCCTGGATGGGGCAGGGAAGACAGGGCAGGTTCAACCCATCAGCCAATCCAGCAGTTTCAGTGGAAATCTTCCTCTGATTTTTCTCCATTTCAAACTTCCTTTTATACTATTTCTTTAGGTTTAGGTGGAGTTTGAGTGACTCTAATCATAAGTGCTTCATTAGGTAGTTGTCCTTAGCATCTGTCTTTCTTTGTGGACAGATATGGCACAGTCAAAGTATCACTTTCCTGCAGGATATTTGTAGAGGGAGGCCACAGTTTCTTCACATCACTCCCCTCTCCTGTGCATCCTCTGTACCAGGTGTTTATCAGTGTTTGGGGACCCTTTGTGGGGCATCGTGACCCTGTTTCATCCAAGAAGCAGCAGCTGGGTCTTGCCTGTAATTCATATTCTCCTTTAACTTTTAACCCTATCTGTTACTCCACAGTAATGCTTGTGGAACCGCTCAGTGGAACATGCAATTGCTCCTTTAACAACATTAAGGTTTCCTTCTTTCGCTCTACTATATAACAGCATTTTTGAAATCCAGAGGATCTTAATTTGACTTCTTCTGCAGTGTGATTTTTCCATTCCAATAAAGATCAACAGCTACTTTTGTCATCACACAAAGTACAAGGCAACTGGCTTGGCATGTAAGAGGGATGCAAGTAGTTAGCAATAAAAAAAAAGATTTTTAGCCTCTACAGTTTGTTTTGTACCCACAAACATGAGGTGGAGAAAATATGGCAGAGACATCGACTGAATACCAGAAGTAATACGGTTTCTCAGGGCTTGTATACCAGAGAACTGTGTAAACTTTATTATTCTGTGTAACTGTAAGAAAATATTATTATCCAGCAAAGCAATGAACTAATAACTTCTTCTGCTTCATTCTTGTTCCCTACCCAACAGGAAAGTAACATTTGAAGACATGATGTTCTTTTATATCTGCTGTCTGTTCTGCTGGCTATTGTTAAATGTACAACTATTAAACACTCAAAGCCATATACTAATTGCAGATTAGTGGTAAACTTCAGTAACTAGTTGTAAAACAGCCAACCTAAAAAGGACAGACCTATTCCTTAAGTTTTAAGATGGGCTGTTAAAATTAATTATTTCATCTGTATAAAGCTGTACAGAACACCAGGTTCTGGTTTATAGAAACAGGAAAGAAAAATACCTATGGCTTCCAATGGGAGACTGTTTTACTCCTAATAACTGACAATAAAAATGCAAATGTCTGGAAAGTCATCTTATACAGCCTCTGAATTGTAGGCATGGGACTGTAATGATACCTTCCTGGTATCACACATGGGAAACATGCTGTCGAGCAGGATCACCTGTACATGTGGAAACAGAAGTTGTAGAAACAACTACAGTAGGAGACAAGGGTTTGGACCCAGTGAGTTAAAACTGCAATCATGCAGAGATTTTGTTGTTGTTACTAGCAAACACTGATTGCTATTCCTTTACTGTGTAAGGTAATATGGTATTTGCATACGATCTCATATTTGTTTATGCACTCATTACAGCAGCTATCCATGTAAGAAGTCCATGTTGAGGAGCAAGCACAGTTACCCCATTTTAGGATTGAAAAACAGATTTGTGTTTTTCATCAGTTTAAAATCCATTTTTCTACTTCTGGTGAAGTGTCCTCAAGGATTTCACTTGATCAAAGCTGCTTATAACATAATGAAAATGTAATTTTAGCAGCATAACATAACATTTGAATGAGAAAATAAAGAAGTTATGTTTTCATTAGGAGCTTATTTCCTTGCTAAAAAGATAAGATGGAGCCTTTATTCCTGAATAGGACCTCTCACAGGATTCCAATGCTAACATTTTAAGGGAACCTATTTTTTAAAAAGAGTTGAATGATTGCTCCTTCAATACTAATTCTTCTTAAACTACTTCAAAGCAGAAATACAAACATAAGAAAATCTGGGTTGTACAAACAGTTTGGTCCTATGACTGATGAACTGACTACAATGTATGTTTAACTTATCTTGCATGAATGCTTGCATCAAAATTTGGGATACTCAGCACTGCCTTTTTATAACTAAATTTCATTCATAAGCCGTTTATATTCAAATACACAGTGAGAAATATACACACACCATTAGCAAGGTAAAACCAGAAATTAGTTGTCTTGTAGCCCATATGTTTAGAAAGAAGGGCTCTGTCTGAGGGATCTCTTGTGTCATTCCTGTTTACTTTACGTAGTAAAGCATTTACAACTGCATCACTCATCCTGTAGATTTGCATTGTTTTCCAGCTACCTAAGGAATACTGAAAAGATTTTTAATGAGACTAGAGAAACTGTCAGTAAAAAGATTTATTTCACAACAGTTTTTTAATTTAAAAATATGCACATAAAAAATGCAGAGGTCTCACAAGAATTACAGTATCTGTGGTCATGAGAAGAAATATCAGAGAAAACAGGCATTTGGCAATATGACACTGAATGGCAATACCAGGACAATGCAGAGCATTTCCATTACTCAGTTTAGAAATGACAGCTAATGGTCGTGTCTCTGCTGTCACTGTATACCAGAGTAGTCCTGGAAAAATATAGTGGGTATGCAATTAAAGAGTTACAAAATGTAATTGAATATT
Organism: Scytalopus superciliaris; assembly: GCA_013400415.1. Classification (NCBI taxonomy): domain Eukaryota; kingdom Metazoa; phylum Chordata; class Aves; order Passeriformes; family Rhinocryptidae; genus Scytalopus; species Scytalopus superciliaris. Next base: position 451,901 of record VXBX01008450.1, on the reverse strand, counting down.
CAGAAATAAAAATCACATTAGTAATATATTCTTGTTAATCATACAACGATCCATTGTGACAGATGTTATCAGTGCAGAAGTTCTGATTTACCAACCCATTTGAAATGCATGGTCTGGAACCGTTTTCAGTCATGCAGAACATTGTAGGGTAACAAAGGCCTGGAGCAAGAGCAAACAAAAAATATTGTGCTATACTAAACAGGACATATATGGAGACAAAGCAACTTGGTAATAATGATATCCCCTAATAACAAATTAACTTTTATTTCTAAATCAAGGCACTTCCACCTAATGAAGATGGGAATGGATAAATTAGATATGTTTGTCCTGTACCCCATCTCACCTATGCAGTAGCCAGCAATGGCCTGTATATGAATATTTCATATGGACAGGCACTAAACTTCTAGATAAGTAGTGGAATCCTTGTAACTAACTGTCATTAAGGCATCAAGAAATTGCTTTTCTAAACGCAAGTCCACCATGCTGTTTATGTGCGACAGGAACTGAAGGTCTGTGACAAGGAGGACAAGAATAGGACTCACACAGGTGTTATCATTAGGATTGCATTAGAGGATGCATTAGAGAGGGCTGAAGCAGGCCTTGAAAGCATGTGGCTTCCTTAAAGTCTTCACATGTCTTCTGTACCATCTTTTTCTTCCCAAGCTGTCACTAAGGGCAGGAGATAATGAAAGGATTTTGATCCCATATATTTATTTATTCTACCACAACAAAGTTTTGCACCAGACTGTTCTTCTGGTTTTGTCTCATTTCTCCTTACATTATTTCTTCTTCTGATTTTATGTTGATTTTGACCATTATTGCAAAGGCCAAATGGCTGCAGTTTCACTGTACTGAAGAAAAACACAAATGTATAAGGGAGACAGTCTCTGTTAGGGAGAGTTATTCACATACACATGAAGAACAGAATATATTTAAAACTATGAGGCAGGACAAGGGCAAACATTCATACAAACTTGCTAAGCACAAGTTCAGCTTGTATTTTTGCTATTAAAACCAATAAATGCAAATTAGGCTTAAGTGTCTTGTTTTATAACCTAACAGGAGCAGTGGGTCCGGGAAGGGAATGTTGTCTGCAAGGAACCAGACAGGTGGCACATCCATCCAAAAAAACGGTCTTCTTTGGTGTCCCAGACCACCTTGGGCACTTTTCAAAATGGGTGTTTGATGCTACTGTTCTAGGTCAGGCCAGCTGGGCAGGCAGCCAGAGCAGGAGCAGGTGAAGGTGGAGGGCACAAGAGGAATGGACCTGATCTGTTGTCCTATCATTCACATGTTGCCTGGCCAAAAGAAGGTCACTGTACCTCTTTGCTTTTGCTTCTCCTCGTCTTGTTTATTTTGGTTTGCTTTTATGACTCTAAGGCAATATCTTTTCCTATGTGTATGCAATATGCCTAAGAAGGCCTCAACTTTTCTAGAATACCTACATTCTGCTGTAATATAAATAATGATAGAAATAATAAATACATCCTTAGCCTTCTGCTTCAAAAGCCTTTTCCCCAGTACAATATTATTAGCAAAATTAATTCAAAAGCTGGCTGTTCTTTGGCTCTCATTTGTTCTGAGTAATGTCTGGCAAGTTTTGTATGACCTTGTGCATGTAATGTGGTGTTACCAATTTGATGTGCAGAACTATTTCCTGTAGTAGATTTATAAAACTGTCAAGTTGCTGTGCAAAGATGCCCTCTTCCAGTCAAACACTGTATTTGGCACAGTATTTACTGCTAAATAAGCAATTGCTAGTTGGTTATGATAATATTATTGTTTAAAGAGGCATTTAATTTCACACGAGCTGCCTATCCTTTTTCCAACATTCCGGTAAAACACCTTAGAGGCTTATAAGTTCAATGCTCTGCCTCAATGCCTAAAATGATCTCCTCTTTAATGAAATGTGAATCCTGCAGGATTAGCAGGTAATGCACTTTGTAGTTTTTCATTTCTCCAATCTGTTTTTAAGGTCTGCACTATTACTTTTATAATTTATCTGTATTTTCATTATCTAAGACTCAGGGGTTTACTGTGTACACCTGATCTAGTAGTTCTTTGAGTTCCATTGCTGGCACTTTCAGAATGAACAACTGTCCTCTCTTTCAAATACTAAAATGTCTCTTTGAAGACAATTACTAAAGAAACTCTGGAGTAATAGCACCTGCCCTAAACAGCTTGTCAAATATATGCTGCCAGTATCATATATTTATACTAATCTTGTGATAGAAAACAACCATTCCTTGTATTTCATGGTGCATAACTTTAATGTTAATTGGATTTTTGATCTCTATGTAAGTAATTTTCCGAAGCAGTTCTAACTGTAAGCTCTTTAAACCAGGACTCACGTTTATACTTGTCTCCTGCTCTTGGCCAAGTATTTAAAAAAATACCCAACCAAATACTAAATACAGTGGTTTATTTCATGGTTCACAGATTAGCTGCCCAACCAGCTACTCTTTTTTTTATCCTTGCTTGAGTTTTGCAGGTGGGTG
>VXBX01008450.1:404626-449226 GCA_013400415.1 Scytalopus superciliaris | reverse complement strand
AAGAAGTGCAGAGAGAGTGGTAAATTAATTGCATACATAAATGTAAGTTTGTAAGTGCATATACAGGGAAAGGTCTTAATTAGAATAATTAGAACTTACATATATTTTAAGTAATTTTTAAAAGACTTGAAACATGGAATTTTTAAAATATATTGACTTGTAATAACAGAACACAAATATTTCCATTTTAGCCTTTTCATACCATTCTTAGCCTTTTTAGTTTCATGTCTTGTAATTTTTAAAATTATCTAAAGAGAATAAATGTAAGTGAAATATCAGAGGGACCTTCACAACTATCAGGAATTCCATAGTAAATGTACTATGTTCAAATATACTCAAAATTAAAACATTTCATTTCATTACTGTAGTATCCTCTTCCTCCAAAATTATATGAATAATACATAGATATTTCTTTTAGAGCAAAAACCCTTAGAGCAAAAGCTCCCAGAGAGTAATTATTTATCTTCACTCTCAAAAACCCAACTGAATAAGAAATACTTTGCAAGTCAATAATTTTTTATAGACACCAAAATGAAATCAAGAAGGAGAGTGAAGTGTAAATCACCACCATCAATTCTGATCTTGTTGCAGTCAGAAGTTCCAATGCAAGGTTATTACAGGGGAAATGAAAAACTTCAGATATTGAAGGTCTTTCTTCCAATAAATAAAATTCCCAGATGCATATTGGTCCCTTTCCACTGTTTCTTGTAATGACTGACATATTACATTGCTTCCACCAGCAGTCCATGAAGGATTTTGAGGGATAGTTTAGGTTCTGCAGTGCTTTTGTCTGATGATGACTTAAATGTTAAACTGGCCATACTAATATTAACTAGCTCTGCCAAACCTTAGCATCTCAGACAGGTCAAACTTAAGCTTGTTTCTGCAAAAAAAAATCCAAAATAATTCTGAACAATACAGTGGGAATTGAACTTGCCACTGAAGTAAGGAGAGGTACCAACAGAACAGCTACCCAGGATTTACAGAAGGCGGCTTTGGCCTCCTTAGGATGCTGGATGAGAGAACTGGGAGGCAGACATGAAGGGCAAAGGAGTTCAGGAGGACTGGACGTTCTCAAAGAAGAAAATCTTAAAGGCACAGGAGCAGCCTATCCCCATATGCTGAAAGATAAGCCAGCAGGGAAGAAGACCAGCCTGGCTGAACAGAGAGCTTTGGCTGGAACTTGGGAATGAAAAAGAAACTTTATGACTTTTGGAGGAAGGGACAGACAACTCAGGAGGACTGAAAGGATGCCATGAAGTTATGCAGAGAGAAAATCAGGAGGGCTGAAGACCAACTAGAACCTTATCTGGTTACTGCCATAAAAGGCAACAAAGAATGTTTCTATAAATACAAAAGCAACAAAAGGAGGGCTAAGGAGTATCTTCATCTTTTATTGGATGTGGAGGAACCATCAGGACAAAGGATGAGGAAAAGGATGAGATTTGATAATAAATACTATATTTAAATAATTTTAATTATTAAATTGTAATTAAATAATAATTTTCTAGGTACCCAGCCCCCTGAGATGGAAGACAGTGATGGAGAGCAGACTGAAGCCCCCATAATCCAAGAAGAAATGGTCAGCAACCTGCTACACCACATAGACACACACAAATGTATGGGACTAGATAGGATCCATCCAACCGTACTGAGGGAGCTGTCAGAAGTGCTCACCAAGCCACTTTTCATCATTTACCAGAAGTCCTGCTTAAGTGGGAGGGTCCCAGCTGACTGGAAGTTGGCAAATATGTCACCCATCTACAAGAAGGGCCAGAAAGAGGAACCAGGACAGTCAGCTTGACCTTGGTGCCAGGGAAGGTCATGGAAGAGATCATTTTGAGTGTCATCACACAGCATGTACAGGATCAGGCCCAGACAACATGGATTTGTGAAAGGGAGGTTCTCCTTGACCAATCTGATCTCCTCCTATGACAAGATGACCTGCTTAATTGTTGAGGTAAAGGCTGTAGATGATGTCTGCCTGGACTTTAATAAATCATTTGACACCATTTCCCACAGCATTATCCTGGAAAAACTGGCTGCTCATGGCTTGAATGTGCACTGTTCTTTGGGTTAAAGATCTGTCTGTATGGATGGGTCTAGAGAGTGGTGGTGGATGGAGCTACACTCAGATGGTGGTCATTCTCAGGGATGTTCTTCAGGTCTCAGTACTGGGGCTGGTCCTTTTTAATATCTTTATCATCAGCTTGGACAGGGGATTGAGTGCACCCTCAGTCACCAAGTTGAGCAGGAGTGTTGATCTGCTGGAGGGCAGGAAAGGTCTGCAGAGGGATCTGGACAGGCTGGATCAATGGGCTGGAGCCAACTGTGTGAGGTTCAACAAGGCAAAGTGTTGGGTCCTGCATTAGGGCAGAGTGTCTGGAAAGCTGCCTGACAGAAAAGCACCTTGGAGTGCTGGTCAGCAGTGTCTGAACAANCCTATGACAAGATGACCTGCTTAATTGTTGAGGTAAAGGCTGTAGATGATGTCTGCCTGGACTTTAATAAATCATTTGACACCATTTCCCACAGCATTATCCTGGAAAAACTGGCTGCTCATGGCTTGAATGTGCACTGTTCTTTGGGTTAAAGATCTGTCTGTATGGATGGGTCTAGAGAGTGGTGGTGGATGGAGCTACACTCAGATGGTGGTCATTCTCAGGGATGTTCTTCAGGTCTCAGTACTGGGGCTGGTCCTTTTTAATATCTTTATCATCAGCTTGGACAGGGGATTGAGTGCACCCTCAGTCACCAAGTTGAGCAGGAGTGTTGATCTGCTGGAGGGCAGGAAAGGTCTGCAGAGGGATCTGGACAGGCTGGATCAATGGGCTGGAGCCAACTGTGTGAGGTTCAACAAGGCAAAGTGTTGGGTCCTGCATTAGGGCAGAGTGTCTGGAAAGCTGCCTGACAGAAAAGCACCTTGGAGTGCTGGTCAGCAGTGTCTGAACAAAAGCCAGCAGTGTGCCCAGGTGGCCAAGAAGGACAATGACATCCTTACTTGTATCAGCAGGACTAGGACAATGATCATCCCCCTGTACTCAGCACTGGTGAGGTCTCATCTCAAATCCTGTTGTTTAGTTTTGGGCTGTTCACTACAAGAAAACATTGACGTGCTGGAGTATGTTGAAGGAAGGGCAACAGAGCTGAGGAAGGGTCTGCATGTTCTCTAGCTGAAAATGTCATCTGATACAGTGGAGTGCACTAATTAGGCAGTTTAATTATCAAAATGCAATACCATGACACAATATACTTGGCATTTATAAGCCTTGTGCACCAATTTAAAATGATGGCAGAATTGTGTCCAGAACTTCTATTGCAACCAAAAGTTATCTTCATTTTCTCCTAAGAAGTGTCCTACCAAATAGTTGTGTAGCTGGCATTTTCCAAAGCGGTTTCTGATTTCAGATATTTAATTCTCATGAGTTGAATTTTCTAAGCCACTCTCTATCTCTCCTTACAACTGCTCTTCATGGGTGATCTGCATGTGCAAGCACTGAACTCAACATGTCCTTACCTGGCAAACAAATTTCACAGGCAGACAACTGAAAGCACATTTTTTTTAAAGCAAATGAACTTTCATGCAACCAAAAGTGGTTATATTGTTAAAAGTTCTGGAACTATTTGTTTGTTTTCCAAAGCTGATTCATTAACCTACATTAACCCTCGATGAGAAGATGTGTTATAAATCCAAGCTATTGATATTATGCTGATGGCTCAATGACGACATTGCAACAAAAATTTGCAGTTACGGACTTTAAATACAGAATGGCAAACAGACAAATGTCTCCCTAAGGGGCTTTTAAGAAGCAGAAATCTTAATGAGCTCATCATTTATAAAAACTGAATACCTGCCTGGGGACAGACAGTGTGAATTGTAGAGAAATTACACAGTTATGTTTCTCTTCAAGCTTAGAATCCAGCAAAGCACATCTTATGTCTGCTGTCTCACAATGCACCATGCACCAAAGTAAGACTGATCAAGACAGGTTATATTAACCCAAAGTGACATTTTGTTTTCTAGTCATTCTGCTAAAGGACAAGAAACTGTTCAAACAAAATGGGTTTTCTGCTTCTTTTGCAGTTATTTATCCCATTTAGTCTTTAACTGCAAAAATGGCTTTTAGAAATCTGAGGTGCTTCTATAGGAGGCAGCAAGTGGGTAGTGCTTGGTTTGTAAAATTTAATTGTGCTTGGTCAGAAATACAATATCTACAACACCACTGACTTTTATCACGTCTCAAACCCTATAAATACACAATATTGTCATTTTGGAGCTTGGTTCTTCATCGGACTCAGATTTTATTTTTTTAATTGGCATCTGGGAAGTATTTATAAGCCCTTAAATATATACAACTAAAATATGCATGTGTGTCTCTCTGTTAAATGATTTACTAAGTGTCTGTGACAAAAACTGTTTCAATCTGTATTATTTCAGGAGCCCTCCAGTTTTCCATGCAGATCCAGTCATTCTCACAGATGAGGTGTGTTTTACTGCTTTTTGTGTGAACATCAAGCTATATCTTCTAAGGACCTGGAGAGAAGTTACTCCAAGGGCCAGTTTAGCCTATATGATGTGAATTGGTTTTGTCTTCCTTTCTTTTCAATTTCTGCTCAGCTATCCAGGAACTCAATAACTCACTTCCTCCATGAGATGTTCAGGATGGTGCACTAGGCCTGGATATTTGTTAATTTGAGATGTGAGGGAAGTTTTGTTTTTTTTTTTTTCTAGTAAACAGACTTGGGAAAGGGAAGACTGTCTCCTACGGAAATCAGGGGAAGGTCTTGTGACTTCAATGAAAAATCTCAGCTGTGTTCAGCCCCTAGGCCAGGCCAAAAGGGAGAATTTCCCTTGGCCAAGCTGATATGCATTAAGGAAAGAAAAGTGACTGCACAGAATAAGTCTTTGAGAACACCTGTTGTGGTCTGGTAAAATTGCAGCCTAAGTGTATGCCTGTCTGTTTTCCTTCTTCAGTATCACTTACTTGTGGATAACACAGCAAAGCCAGGACAGACCCCCAGCAGAGGATTAGGAGACCAAAATAATTTTCATTTTATTTTCATGCCACACTGGCAGGATGTCCTGCTGCCTACTGGTCTCTTGTCATAGTAAAGCCCTAGTTTGGCCCTAGTTTACCTACCCTCCCTGGGGGAGACATCGACCATAAAAGCAGATGGTCACTGGCTCCCCAGCTTCACGATAGGTGATGCAGGAGCACTCCAGGGATGGCTGGGCTGTAGTCCACACATATGGTTAAGTGTCCTGCAGAGAGATAAACATTCTCAAGTTTTCACAACATTGCTGTAAGGTTATATGGTATCGTTTCAAACCAGACACTGTCTACAGAGAGAACCAAGTATGCTGATCAAAAAATAAATAAAAAACATGGAAAGGGACAATATACCAAATGGGCACATGAACACCACTGTGGACACAAAAATGCATTTCAGAGAAAAAAAAATAACAAGAGAATAAAAACATTGTTTTGCATTAGTGCTGTTATCTCTGGTTCTCCAGGTGATTTCTTTGTGACTTCTTGGATTTCCAGCAATGTTGCATGTAGCTCTTTTTTTTTTTAACCCCTGCTCCCATCTTCTTACTCTCTTAGTCTTCAAACTTCTTTTACAACCATTTCAATTATGTACTCCAGCTGGAGACCTGAGCTATCAGTGACTAAAAACCGTGGGAGCTGATTTCACATAAACTGGGCAAAAGCCCAGCATGTGACTCAGAAGTCGTTCTGCCAGAGTTCATGACCTGCAGGAGTTCACTGTGGCTCTGCTACTTGTACCTACAGCTCTTCAGTCATTGCAGGGCTGAAGGCTGTATTCTAGTATAGGGCAAATTGGCTGGAGCTTGTCTCCCTTCATCCTACTTACAGCTAAATGGAATAAACTAGCACAGCAGGAGTAAATGAGCCATGGCAAAACTGATCTTAACCTCCACCCTCCTGATTTGGCAGCCAGGCACTAGGGCAGGAGACAAGATAATTCTGTCAGCTCCAGCAGGCTCTGTAATGCAATTTGACAAATCGAATAGATAGCTTTTATTAACGTAACTAAATGAATTATTGCAAATGGGAGATGTAGACATTGATCTGTCTTCATATATGCATTCTGTTGTGGAGGAGGGGAGATTGACTTTAAATCCAAGCTGCTTCTGCCTGAGGTAGGAAGTCTCTGTAATGAATCTGTTCTGCAGTTTCCATACCCCCAGACTGTCCATTTAACACCAATACCAATAAAGATAAGAGGGAAATACAGAAGAGTACTATGGATACAGAGCTATTAATATTTATACTTGGACATTCAAGTGAATATTTAGGGCCAGATTTTCCTAAATATGAATGTCTGCTTTAATTTTCTGGTGATGGAGTAGGACTAACAAAGATATGTACATGTTGTGTATTTTGTTGAAGGTTACAGTACCGATGAAACACAAGGATACCCTGACTACATTCTTCAATAATAGCTCTTCCTACATAAACTGCTTAAATAATATATCTCACAACATATACAGTGGAAATACACAGATAACTTCCTCAATGAAAGCATCCAAGTCCAAGTTACTAAAATCAGGCAAATAAATTCAGAGCCTAAAGAAACACTAATATTCCTCCCAGGTTACCAGGGCTGTGATGGAGGAACATCCTAAAGAAAAACCTAGATATTTGATTTGAAAATGTACTTTCTTACATCTTCATATTTTCAAAAGTTAGGTCAGAGAAAGCTAGAAGGTGGTTTGTGCTCTTCCTCTCCTATCTTATTTGTACCCAGAGCTAAAAATCTCACCTGGCAGGTGCCAAGCATACCTATTCTGGCTGAAGCATAGCATGAAAAACTTTTCAGTAATGGAAAAAATAACCAAACAGCAAAACTTGATTTAGCATGCAGTAGAGGAAGTTTTCTTGGAACCATATAATGTGATGGACTTCTCGGAAAGAAGATTAAGCAACTCTAGCTTCATATAGCTATCACTTTCAAGATAGGACTAGCAACATATCTTGCTGACCCACTGAGCTGAACATGTCAGATTCTCTCCAGTGGTTCAGCTAGGATGGTTCAGTTTTCTACAGCCTAGAAACTGGTGATGTATTTTCTATTTCCTCCATTCGATAAAACACTTTCCTTCTTCAGCTGTGCAAAAAATATTTGGGTTTGGGGTTTTGTTTGGGGTTGTTTTTTTAATTCTTACCAAAACAGAGAGTTTAATTTTTTTACTATTACTATTTAGTTAATTTGGCTAACAATGAGATTTAAAGTACTTCTGGTAATTTTTATAGTATTTGTCCAAGGTTTTTTAATAACATCACAGTGAAACAGTGTAAGTGCAGATTACATGCCATGTACAAACAAAACTGATGTTTCACAAGTATTAGGGGAAAAGTGTGACAGGGAGTGCAATATTAGCTTAGATTTCTTTTACTAAAGGTGTTTGATTTGAGTGTATCTTGTGCCTCAGCTCATTGTCACAAGGAACACTGTCTATACACCAGAACGGAAACCCACATTTTCACCACTTTTAGAAGTTCTAAACAACAAGAGTGCACCTAAAGATCTTCCAGGTTTTTGCCACTTTCCCCTTTTAGAGACAGAAGTCCTGGTTGCAGAGACAGGGGTCATTGCAGCTATAACAAAAGCACATCCTTTAAGTCCAAAGAGACCTTTGGTACTGCTGGCAGTCTCCATCAGTCTTCAAGTTTCAGATAATTTCAGTAGAAAGTTGTGCAAAAAACATATGAAGCAGGTAAGTCCCTGAGAAGAAAGCAATAGTTTTCCTCTCTTTTTCTACCTTTCTGTGGAAGTATATTGCAATGAACACTGAAATATGACATTTTCAAAATAATAATGGCAGAGAAATCACAGCTTCCCAAAGTGGGTCTGTGAAATGAACTTTAAGACTGTCCTGCTTCCACCCTGTCTTTCATTTCTGATAAAGGGGTAACAGTTTTGTCACTCAGGCAAAGGTACACTCTCCCAGTTTTGAGAAAAATGTGACTAATACCTTTGCAATTGCAGCTATCTTTTGCAGAATGAGTTATTGATATGTGTTTGTTGATCCAATATACTGTGCTGCAATACACTAGAGACCTTGGATTACTTCTGACTTCATCTCTGCTTTATGTTCTATAACGATGCCTGTTCCCTCAACAACGATTGCTTACAGACCTTCCTAAAATATTGCTGGGCAAATCATACAGCCTTCCAAATTTAATTAACTGTTCAAGTCAGCATATCTCAAATTAGTTTCTCAAATGGACCTGGGGCAACCACTGAAGCAGATGAATGACAGTGTTACTTCCCGCAGTAAGTCATCAGTGCATATAGCTCAAACAATCCCTGCTCGGGCTAATGGCATGGTAGAAATTCACTATTCCTAGGAAGGATATGAAGGAAAAATAAGAAAAAAGTAATCTGAATGTAGCCTCCAGTTCAGAAAGTCCCTACACCACTAATCACAGTGCAGACAGGGTATGGCAGTGGAAGGATCTCTGTGCCTCTTTCACATCAACATTCACCAGCCTGCTGCTCACCATTGTCAGGAACAAATCTGCCTTTAAGTACTCTACATGTGTGTGCATGTGCATACATGTGTACATGTACATATATGTCATTAAGGAAGAAAATAAACTAATGCATCTGACTTGGGCTAAGAAACACTGTTGGTGGGGGGAGAGGGAAATTAAAAAACTGTCTACAATACAAGAAGATCCAGAGGATCTGGAATGAGTCCTGAAGATGAAATTCTCCTTCCTCTTAGAGAAGAAAGCTCAGCTGAGGAGCAGTCCCCACACCTTTACTGGAGAAGATTAAAAATTACAATGGTTATCATAAATCAAACCCCTAAAACTCAAATGGGGCCCGGTGTCTTCTCTGATTAATTTCTTTATGTTTTCTGCTTCTTTTCTTTGGGTAATGGGGTAAGCTAACTTTTTCAAATTCAGCATCTTTAAGTTTTAACTAAATTGAAATATGTATTATCATTTTCCATCTTGTAACCCTGGAGCTTCCAGATCAGCTGGGAGAGTGAGATCCTGACATGGCAGGTGCAAACCAATAAGAAGACAGACATGTACAAGCCCTTCTGTTTCTGTCTCAGTTTTTGTTGCTGCCTGAGCAATAAAGTATGGTGTGGAAGTAACACATAGCACAGTTTCCCTTGAGTCAAGGTTAGACTACAAAGACTGGTGCCTCTGCCTTTTTTCTGGTCCTGTCTCAGGTTTTGCTCAAATGTTTATTTTTCCAAAACTTTAATAAATCGTTGTATCCTCTCTGTACACAGTAACATCAACCAGAGTTTTTTTTCTTCTCTTTTTTGAATTTGTAAACAAAGACCATAAAGAAAGGAGATGGCCAGTTCTCAATAGCTGGTCAGTCCTAAATACCTCAGCCTCCCTTTTATTTGTCACTCCATTGCATTCTTCAGCTGGTCTCCTCTCTCACTTTGTCCATCACTTCCTTGATTTCACCACAAGTGACTGTTTCAGCTTTTGCATATGGCTTCTTAACATAAAAGACTGTTTATTCATGGAAAAATAACCTTTGCAAGGCTGAGTCCACTTGATTCTTTTTTTCTAAGCTCTTTCTATACCAAATGCTTCATAAATAACCTATTTCAGATTATCCATATTCCAAATGTCTCCCAGTCTTGAGATCTGATTTTTATGAGACTTTATACTAAAGTAAGAACTAAGCTTTGAAGTGAAGGCATCTACTCTGGGTGGCCTAAGATGTTTCCATGTGTCCTCCACTAATGGAGTCATCAGGAAGAATGAAATCTCACATGATACCTCAAGCACTATTACTGTTCTTTATGGAAATAGGAATAAAACTATGGATTCATCCTCTTCCTTCAGGCTTTCCCTTTGGAGATCTGCCATTTTGTGTACAGAGGCCAGGATCTTGGGGTATCTTCATGTCCCAGGAGAATGCTGAGCAGCCACTGTGCAAGACCACAAAAAGAGGGGGTCTCAGCAGTACTTATTCTAAAACATAAGTGATGGAGTTTACTAGAGCTGGCTTTGACTAAGAAATCCAACTGAACATTAACAGTATAGAGATATTTCACATTCCCAAGTGCTGGAAGATAAACAAGTAGTAAGACTTTGTCTTCTTAACTGTTGATTGCATCTGGGTAAAGAAAGTTAGGCGCTGTCTGCTTTGAGCTCTGTCTAATACAAGAACATGAAAGAATGAAAGCATAGATAAACTGGATCTGCAAGACTTTAGGTACCTCTCTGATCTGTGGAGACAGGTGATTACTTCCTGATGCATTTACACTGTTTTGTGGCAATGAATCATTTGAGTTCTTCTTTGTGCTACTGAGTTAAATAAAGGAGTTCTGATCTTATGCTGCATGGTCTGGATGGATTTTTTTTTCCCTGACAGCAAAAACATTCCTTCAGCAATACATTGCATGGAAGACAGTAGTATTTTTGAGTCCTATACTTGGAAAAATGCTAAAACTAGCATCTAAAATTTTACTGGCTCCCAATACAAAGGTCAGACTGAAAGAGCAAAAGGAATTGCACTGGCTTTGCTAGCAATCTTTGTTGCTCAAAGCACAGGAAACTGGGAGAGGACAGAAACAATAATCTGTTTTCATCAGTCTAGATGTTCTCTTGGGATGAAAGTATGCATGTGTATTTTCAGTGAAACTCCACCACTAAGCTCACTGCTGTGCCTAGAGAGGCAGCATCTGGATAATGTTATTCCACTGTGTTCATTCCTCTTGCTCATTTTTTCCCCCTGTAAATTGCATTCACCATAAAAGGTTGCATCTTGCATTTGGTTTTCACTATGTATAACTAATAGTTTAATTAGGCATTAAAGCATATTACTCTTAATATTTAAGACACTGACCCTGTTGGCTGTCTTACCTGATGGGCTTGGGAACTCTTCCAAGTATCTGTGTTCTGCTGTCTGTGCCCTTACTGACTTCTGAATATCTGTAAAAACAAGACTCAGGTACACAACCTTCTTACCCTCCACCATGAGTGTCTTGCAGAGAGAGAAAAACAAATTTCTCCGCATCAACCAGTGCCATGGCATACCCTTGTCCAAGTCCCATTCCAGGTGGCTGAGGACCCTGTACTCAGGGATGTACTGCAGTGCATAGCCACCACTCCGTCGTGGGGAGAAAAAGGATATGTTCATTGGCTTTGAGCCAAACAGAACATCCTTAAACAGTATGTCCTTTAAAGTCTGGGGAATTTAATTTCCTTAAGAACTGTAGCCATTTTACAGCTGCCCAAAACTTTTGGGGGGTCAGCTGGAGATGTTCCAGGCCTTCTGTCTTCTTTGAATCCTTTCTTCTTACTGAACTGAAAGGACCTGCCATGTCTGGTACCTCTCAGTCTCTTAGATCTCAGCAAAATCACTCTCAGCAAACTAAAGGATAAATGAGCACTCCACTTGTCTGGCTTGTCCCACTGACAGCCATGACTCTTAGACTATCATAAACATGAGTTCCACTCCATACCAGAACTACCCACTTACAAGTATTTTCATGGAAATTTGCAGATGTGATTTGGGCCTAGAGATGCTGAGTGACTCTGGTTTCTGTTAGGCACATCAAACACAACAGGAATGATATTTTACAACAGTACAGGGCCTGTCAGCAGATGAGTTTCTCTATGAGCTGACATGTATAATTTTTGCAATTAAATAGGCCCAAGGCTATTTAGGAGTATATTGGGATCTTCAAAAGGCACAAGTCTGTTGTCCACATTGCCTGTCCTGCAGAAGAGAAAACACCTGAGGGGAAGAGAGTGGTCTGAGATTGGGATCTCCATAGTACAGACCTCAAGAGAGACTCTCTATAGTTGAAGAGATCAGCTTAGAAAAGCTGTTATTTTCCATTATGAAGGGAAATCAGGCAAGCCAGAGGCTATTTCAGTGTGAGAGAAACCAGCATAACTTCTGTTGTGATCAAACTGTTTTGATTGAAATACTGTCCTGGGAATCTTACGGATCCTATAGAAGCAGAAGTAGAGCCTGCAGAGAGTAGCATCCCAATAATTCACTCTAGATACCCAGAAAAAGCGATAGATGCTGCACTGGCCACAACATATTTCCAAAGAAGAGTAGTGCCAAAGCAGGCACTTGTTTCACTTTAGCTCCAAAAGAGCAAGACAATTAGCTCCAAGGAAAGCAGGCACCTCTCAATGCAGCTCCATTAGGTGAGATACCAGAGACAAATGAGGAACAGAAGTGTTGCTCTCTTTTTTATTTACATTTCTATGCCTGGATTTATGTTTGTCGGGTAGTCACAAGCTAAGAGAGCCTTAAAATATTTTAGTGTCTGTACCAAATAAATAAACAAACAGGATGATATTCTTGGGCAAAATTTTTCCATTCACCTACCTTCCAAACTGTTGGCATCACTCCCAAGAGGAAGTCTAGACATAAGTCTGGAAACAGCCCTTCATTTGTACTGTGTTGTTGGGAACATGAGATCATGCATTCAGAGCTCCAGCAAAGTTTCACCAATACTTGTTGCTTTGAATAAGCCTATTTTGAGCAATGTGAGAATATGTAGAGATATTTCAGATAGTCTAAACAAACAGATTGGGTAACTGAAGCAATTTAGATGTACCTGCACAGTCACAGCCTAAGCTCACTAAACCTCTTGCTGGAGTAAGGTTGCTTTCAGCAGTCTTGTTACCTCTAAATCAAATCTCCCTCTATTATCCCCAGAAGTAAACCAAGAGTTATTACACAAGAAGTAAGACTATGATTAGGCAGGGAACAAGGACCCACAGGAGAAATAGTGAGATGGATCAGACCAGATGGTTAAGTGGAACAGTAGAACTGCACATATGCAGCAGGCAGAAAAAGTCTCATGAGAACTTCAAGTGTTTCTTTCCAATACTGAGACTTTAGATGCAGATATACCACTCAGGTCATAGAACCACAGAATCATAGAATAGGTTGGGTTTGAAGGAACCTTTAAAGGCCATCTAGTCCAACCTCATTGTAATGATCAGGGACACCTTCAACTCGATCAGATTGTTCAGAGCCCCATCCAACCTGGCCTTGAATGTTGCCAGGGTTGGGACATCTGCCACCTTTCTGGATAACCTGTTCCAGTGTTTCACCACCCTCACATCAAAATAATTCTTCCTTATATCTAGACACTTGGATTTCTGTCAAATCCAGGTAAGAGAGAGGCTGTCTCAAGAAGGTGAGGGTTAATGTTGGCTCATCTCCCAGCCAACTGACTGGGAGGACTCTGGATTTATTGCCTCTCTGATTCATTCTGTTAGACCAAATATATTACTCATTACACAGACATAGTGCAACCACCTCAGGATCATCAGCTCAGAGTAAAAACCCTGGAGGATGGAAACATTAAAGTGAAAAATCAGTCCTTATAAAGAGAACATTATGGTAAAACTGAGTGTTTAAAGTAGAATAAATGTATTTTAAAACATAGAAAGATTCAACTGTGATCAGTCAGTCTGTGGAAGTATTTATACTGGGACAAGGGCACTTCAATGGACTATAGATGCTCCCACCCTGACACATGGTATCTGCAGTTCATCACACTAAATTCATTTACAGACCTAATGGACAGCACCATTGCCATGGATACACATGGCTGAGTGAAAGGGATACAAATCTGAGAGGGTGCAATGAGTGCTTCAAACAGATACTCTCCTGAAATGCAATAAATAGAGCATAACAAAAGTCAAAGTAATCTTTGATTTGTTGTTCCTTGGACTGATTTCCTTTTACTGGGTCCATTCTTGAATATGTGTGAGAGGATGAAGGAAAGGAAAGGAAAAGGGCTTAGTTTATAAAGGCCATGTGTTAGCAATTTGTTTCCAGACTCCTTAATATAATGAGGTGCCAACAAACAGGCTTTCACGTCATTCTGTCTTGCTTACCCTAGGCTTAAAATCCTGAAGTATTAAGTAGCCTGCATGTACCACTCACTTCAAATTAAGAAGGTATTTTACAATTCCGCTTGGAATGTGTGCTTCTCAGAATACTAGGATTAACTTCATTGACAGTGTTCAAAAGTCAAATGCTTTTCCAAAAGCCTATATGAGCCACCTTTACTGAAATGGGGTTTATACGCATCCCATAGTTCTGTCAGATTGAGCAGAAGGGATTAGACACACTCATTTGATAGCATCCATCCAGCCAATATAATAATGCCATTTATCATGCTGCAGTACAAAGCTCCTGAATTACTCCAGAATACACAGTCAGAACTCACAAGGGAAAAATGAATAAAAACATTTTACCTTTAGCTCTTGCAATCTGCTTTGTATTTGTTTTACACTAAGGTTTATAGCCTCTTCTATAGATAACTATGTCCAATGTATATTTGTAATAAATAATCTAATCCAAAACACTGCATCAACAGACAACACTGCCATAATGTGGAGAACACAATATTTCTCAAGCTTATGATGCTGAAATTCAGTTTTCTATGTAGTCATAATGGTGAAATTATTTCTTATACAAATATGTGTCTCCCAAATATTCATGAGGCTATTTTTCACCCTTAGTATCAAACACATCTGAGAGATCCAGCTGAGATTTTCCTTGACAATAAAGATGCCTTAAGATTTCTTTTATTCATCTTACTGGGCTATTTTTCATACTAAATGTTTTACCCCATTTTCAAATAGCAATTTGTCTCTCACATCATCTTATCTGAAGGTCAAACATTAAAAATAAAACTAATCCTTAATCCTGACAACATTTAAATATTTGCATAAAACTATCATATTTCTCCAGGTCCCAGCATTATTTTCCAAGCTACCAATGTTTAATTCTCTGGCCTTCCCTCAAATTCAGTACTTCTTTCAACTAGAAACTTCAATTCCACTAGCATACTACTCTCAGTATTTCAACCCAAAAGAGCATCACTGGTATTATGGTTATCACTAGTTATAAAAATGAGGATTTTCTTCATATTCCATTCATAATCAAAACAGAATTTCTGATTATACAATATTTTGACTTGTCATAAATCCAGGGTACTTCAATTCATACCCAGCAAGGACTACTATAGTTGTTCTGTTTTCTTGCTAAAAGAAATGTGCAAACTATTGCATATTCTAGATTGGAAAAGCACAATCCAGTTCTGTTTGCTGTGTCTATTACCATTAACATGAATGAGCCTGATCATATGTAGAAAATAAATTATTAAATTCTATTTCTTAAGAGTTTTAAAAAATCAATTATGTGGTTTCATATATAGTTTTAGATATATGTATGTACACATGTATGTGTGTGCCCACACACACATATATATGATCCCCCTCCTGCAGTTTTCCTCTGTGTGAATAATTCACTCAACACTGATTAGCAGGCTCTTGTGCTCTGGTAGCAACAGCTCCTGTCATTAAGATTTAGGTTGCATGGGGCACTTGTAATGGAATTATAAAATCTATTTCTAAAAGAATGATTGATTCAATTCATTACCAGCTTTCAGTATAAAATAAAAACTTTCCAAACCCTAGAAAAAAAAAGCCATAAGGCAAATCCAAGTGATAATAAATCATCTGTATAAATGTTAACAAAATGGACTCAAGATGCAAAATTCACTCTGCATGGCCACAGTGAATACACTATAAATAAAACATATTTTCTTTTTCACTAAGTAACAATTCAAGGAGCTAAAATAATTCAGTGTAGCTGAAAATGGGTAAAAGCTGGCTCTAGCAGAGTGCACAGTAAAGGTCCTTATTGACTGATTAGCAATTTGTTTCTACAAACACTGCACAGCAGTTGCCCTACTTTGCAGCAGGCTATTAGAGCCTAATGAAAAATGTGCATTTTCATTAGAGCTAATGGTCTTGAACAGAAGCCCTATGCTTCTATGAGGTCTTATTCTCTACTTACATTATGGATCCTTGCCTGTGATTATAGCTGTTGTCCCTTGTTTGTACAATATATGCATGTTGGTATAGTTTTGTAGTAATGGTGTAACTCCAGTGAACACGAGGAACAAAACCCGTCACCCTGGGATGGTGAAGGCACTGTCCTGTGAGACCAAGCAGCAAGACTCTGTCAGCAGATGGGCTGAGGTCTGAATGGCAAAAAGCAGAAATGTTTTTTCCTTTAGCTGGGTAGTTCCCACTTTTAACATTTCAGACTCCCACTGGACTCCAAAACTTCAGTGCAGGGAGTGGTCTGCTGTACATGGCAGATGAAGTTATAAGGAATCACAGAGTAGAGGGAGTTCTGGATTAATTAGAAACCAGGGCATGGGCTGGGGATCCATTGCCTGGGAGAGCACAGAGCTGTGCAAGGTGCAGGCACCACAGCCAGGAGAACAGGGCAGTGCCACAGGGCCACATCTCTGCTGTCACCCAGCACAGACTGCAGAATGACAGCACGGATAACAGCAGGACCTGTTGTACAAATCGACAGCAACAAAAAGATAAGGATAATATAAATAGGCAAGCAAAACAAAAGAGGTACTATTTTACTGTTTAACAGATGATAACAGAGGCAGAGAGACCACAGCTAAGCAATCTTCCCAAGTGTTGTAAGAGCCATACGTAATACTTTCTTTTTCTATCCTAATACTACTTAATAGTATTTATACTATTTAATAGTGTTCTCCTTTCTGTAATACTAGGGAGAATGTCTTGCAGACTACATCCCTTTAAAGCTTGCATATCAATAGATCATTTTCACTACACAGTCACATATGCAGTAGCAGCAAGATGCTTCTCACAGTCTTTGATGTCTACATTTTTTGCATCAGTCATTGCCTATTTCTTGGTATGCCTTAGCAAGCTCACACTGGGCTTATGCTTATGTGGGGCATGCCTTCCCCCATGCATCATTTCCTAACTAACCTGGGGCTCTGTGGGTCCAGATGAAAATTTGGGCTTGCTTTAGTATGTGAACACATGTACATGTATGTGTACATACATGTTACATTGTTACATGTGTACACATGTTACAGCCAGGTATTTACCTGATTTGGTTTCATGGAATCAGTTTTCCCAGACATCTTTTGTCTACATACTTGTATTTAAGCCTGACTTTGAGACTTGTTTTAATTTTCCTTCTGCTTTTCTTAAATCCCTGAGATCTGCAATGCCTGTTCCTTATCCAGTTCTGATTCTTAATTAAAGTGGAATTCCCAGAACCTGTTATCCTAAATCATAACAGAACTGTTTTCCTCCATTTCTCCTTTCTGAACATCCTTAGGGATGATTTCTGGACTGTTCTTTGTTTTCTTGTCCCCTGTTTATTCTTCATTTTCCTATCCACTTCTTAAGCTGAAACAGGGCTTGTGATGATAATGATGGCAACAACAGTAGAATTGAATGTGGTGATGTTTTTGTGCTTGTAAGATTTTGCTTCCTGCAAAAAATTGCTATTGATTGTTCATCAAGTTGTCTGCCACAGCCCATTATTTATATCCACTCCAGACTTTTGGGAGAGAATTATGTGGCTGATGATGTGTTCTGTACATGGAATGTTGTTTTTTGATTGCTAAGCTTCCAATAAGAAAATCTATTATTAACTTAATTCTTGTGCTTTTTGCTAAGAATCAAAAACTTCTGAAGTTAGTGAAATAAATAGATTAAAATAAGAAACATATACAAGGAAGGTTGTGTTCTCACCCCATCTGAATGCACTGAGCACCTCTAACAGTTTCATGACTACCATCACATAGTTATAAGCCCATAAACACAGTCCATATACTCTTAAGTTTGCATATTATAGAGCAAATATCAACACCTGTTGATATCACATCTCCTTTAGCCCTTGGGTGTGTAGAAACACCCAAAACATCCACTTAACCTAAAAGTTTCTCAACCCTCCAACTGAAAGTGATGAACAGTGGTGACTAAACTGTGGTCAGATGACTGGTAGTTCAAGGGCTACTAATAAGGTATACTGAGTAGTGTAATGTAGCAACTTGTCAGCTCTCCATCAGTGAACCACAAGTGTTTTTCAGGGTTTATAATGACCTGTTGCCCTGGGAAATTATGCTTCAGGCCAAGGTCACTCATACTGAAGCCAAAAAACCTGGACCAAATCACTGCATGCTGAAAATACAACCTCCTTAGACGTCCCCATAGGCACTGTTCACTTGCAATACAGGAGGCTACTGCTTTATTTCCCATTTTAATGCACTATGCATAATAAACAAAATAGAGCAAATCTTCCCCTGAAGCCAGGATACCCAGAAGTCTCAAATCTCCCGTCTTCTCATCCTGCTGCTCAGCATGTTCCCACTGCTCAGATTCCACTCAAGGCTGTAAAGGCTGGATATGTTTTGCAGCAAGGGCCCATGCAAATGACATGAATTCAAAAAAACACTACAGGCAGTTCACAGAAAATCACATTAGCTGAGAATATAAATTACATTGAGAGAACTGATTTACTCATTTTGATTGCCAAAGTATCACCTAACACAGTGTTTCTTAATCTCTTTTAATTAGAAGGACAACTGATTTTTATGAAAATTGCATAAGCCAACTTATGATGTGCTGTCTCTGTAGTTTTTATTTACAACCAGATGGAAATTACATTTAAATTTTAAAGTTCACATGTTGCCTACATTTGCTAGCTTATTTGCCTGTAAGACTCCATGTATGGAAACATGAAGATCATTTTGTTGCTTTGGGCACATTGCAGACTACCTGACAACGTCTTACATGGTTTATTAAACACTAACCTATGGCCTTCAAAAATAGGAATAAAAAATTAGTTACTGGCTCAAATTATTTGTGATATAAACACTGGCACAAAGGTCTGACACATACCAATCTTGACTACAAGAAACAACACATGGTTGCAAGGTAGAGCATATATATAGGCAGGAGCATGAGTCAACACCTTAATTTGGGGCAGGTAGAAATTAGGACATGACTAAGGCATGTCAGTTCTCTCCAATTTTTAACATGAGCTGTGAAGGTTCTTGATCAAATGTACAGTCTATTCTTGCCCACTCCCACCTTAGCAGGTTGAATCAAGTCCCACCCCTGCAAAAAGGGTTTTTTTGAGTTGGTTGGGGAAGTGGTATTTTTTACTCCAAAAAGAATATGAACATTTTGGTTTTTTGCAAAATCCCCTTTTGGGATAAAGGGAGTAGATATCTTGCACTTCCAGGTAATAATATCTGGTGTTTAAAATGTATTTAAATTCTTAAGGAGAAATTGGGTATATTGCTCTTTGCCATCTCTCTCTTTAATGCCTGTTCAGAGTTACTTCCACAGCTGAGTTTGCCCAAGCCACTAGGCTTAGCCTTCTATGCCTAGGGAATTCTGTATTTCAACAAGTTTTGTAACTTAAAAAATAGTATTAAAGGCCTTTATATTTTTCAGCCTAATAATTCCCTCAAGATATCTTGTACATTTGAAAACACAGCCCTACAGTATCTTGAATTCAGTGTGACTTTTATGCTTCCTGGAGAAGAAGCTCTTTAGCTCTACAATACCTGTTCTTTCAGGGACATTATCCTCCATGCTGACAGAACATTAAATTTATTGGAAGCTGCACATCTCAGAGAAAACTGACATGATAAATATGACTGCGTTGCTGCCCTTTCTGAGAGTGTAGATGTTTTCTTTGCTTATAAGCTCTGTTATTTTATAAAAAGTGAGATGAAGAAAAGGCTGTTACTGTATTTTAACCCATTACATTTCCAGAAACTGAAATCTGGTTTCAGGCTTCCCTGAAAGAATGAGAGCCACAGAATAACCTTCCCAGCTTGGGGCTGGCTTTCTGCAATGAACTCAGCTGACCTCAGAAGAAACAAAAAATTGCATTATTCCAGACAGAGTCCAGATGCCCTGCCTTGTTCCACAACAAGTCTTGTATGTAGAAGCTTAAGGATATGAGGCTATTAAAGGAAAACCTAGAGACATTACAGGACATAAGATCCTAGGTAAAACCTTAGAATGCAGAGGAGGAATGAACTCACTGTATTTTTATCTTTTTACGAACGTATCTGCTGCTCAGTTGATATTGCTATAGTCTATCTCAAATTACTACCATTAACTTAGTGCATCATGGTCATCAACTGTTTCAGCTAGACACAGAAACATTTTTCATAAACATCAGAAGAAGAGAAGAAAAATGGCTTTTCCTAATACTTATGTGTGTTTAATTTTGCCACATAATGTGACCTAAGCCATTAGTCACTGACATATTTCTTTCTTGAAAGGGAAAAAGATCAGTTATAGAGGTGCCCAACAAAATTATAAAATATGTTTATTTTCTGCTGCATGACAGAAGCTGACAGTCACAACAGGAGATGCTGTCTTGCACCTTCAATCAGTAAATTTTATCACAAGACCATAAAAGCCTTCTTCTTCTAATGTGGTCCTTTTCCCTCTCTTCTGCCTTGTCTCCTCATAGAAATGATTCTCCAATTGTTTTTGACTCTTTGCTGGAGTAAGTTAGTACACTCATGTCTTCCTCACTCAAGATCCAGCACTCCAGCTGTGTCCTCACTAGTGCTAAGGATCCCCACCCTCGACCTGCTGTCCATGCTCTTCCTAATTCAGCCTGGGATACCACTGGCTTTCTTTGCTACAAGAGCACATTGCTGGACCACAGTCAACTTCATTGCCCTGCAGGACTCCCAGGTCCTCCTCTGCAAAGCTGATATTTTAGGTAAATGTACATGACTGTCTACTCCATACCTTTTTCCTCCACACATACATGAAAACCAATGTAGAAACTGAAAAGGAAAAAAAAAAATGTCATGGGAGGCACAGGATTCTTACAATATTCACAAAACTAGTACATGCTTTGTCACCTACAGGTTTTATTCCCTTCACTGTGGAAAAAAAAATGCTTTGAACACATTGTTTTAGGATCCAAGCTCAGTGCCTGTGGGTAAAGCTGGATGGGGCTCTTTCGTCTCTCAGTTAGCAATTTACAATGAGGCATGAGTGGTAATTTGCTGTCTTAAATAAACAAATAGGCGAGTGATGACTGTGAAAACAGGGTATACAAGTTACAGTTTGCCTGAAGGGATTTAATTTCTCCACTGAACATTCTCATTCAGAATCTGAGCATTGCAGGTTGGTGATTAATCTTCATGAACACCAGACTGTTTGTAACAGGTTCTGGAGGTTCCTATCTGGAGACTACAACACTGCTAATTAGTGAATTCACAGAACTTCTGACATGTGTGGTCCTAAATGAGCTTGATTTATTAAGTATATTTATTAATGCCTTTTGCATTCAGATGCACAGAAATATTATAGGTAAAGCTACTGGATGTACTTAGGAAGAATAATTAATCTTGTAAATAAGCCAGGAGAGAGTGGGATATAAATCAAGGCATCTGCTACCTTATGTCACCTTAAGTGTAAGGGAAATTTTTGCTGTCTTTGGTTGAATGTTGTGTGATACATTAGCAAAGCTCATCATTATGTTTGCAGCAGTGTCCAAATACTGTGTGACACAGAAGGAATCAATAGATACCCACATATTTAAAGAAGTAAAAGCTGCAGTGATCAGATGACTTTTTTTGCAGACAGATACCAAGAAAAATAGCGTATTCTATAATAATATAATAGCAACATTTTGTCTAAGTATCTGATGGATGTTTTATCTGTGGTATCTGATATCTGGCCATCGATGGATTGGATTTAGTCATATTTTTAATCTAAAAACTACATAAGTACTAGTTTACGTTAAAGGGTGTTAGGATAATGTCCCTGACTGCAAAACACATGGACTAGAATAAGAACGTGGTTTGATGTCACAGGCAATTAAAATATTGTAAACAAATCAGGCACATAAGCATAATAATAAAAGTGCACAGAATTTGAAGGACAAAACTCTGAGTGTCTCCTTTATTGCACTGATGAAATTCAAGTAGGAACCACGGGGACACTTTGGATTTTTGCCTTTACAAGCTTCCCAGAATACATCACTGATGAACATTGAATTAGGTTCTGGTTAAGTTCACAGGCATGCTCTGACTCTGACGGAAGACAAAGTATTTCAGCTCTCAGCTGAAGTTAAAGCCCCAGGATAAAGACCAGGATAAAAACTTGAATTGGCCCAAATAAAGCTACCCCTTTCTTTTCTTTTGAGACAAAAACAGCTGGCATCTCTTGGCTAGTGAAGGTCATAAAGGACCAAGCTACTTGTCATCAGTGCAAGATGGATGTGAATGACAGTATTCATATTAAAGCTTTATAAAAAATCCCACTGTTATGCTTTTCAGAAACACTCTGAAGAGTGTCTGAATCCTCACTGCCAGTGCAACAGTGAGCTTTGCTTTAAACTGCAAAGAGCATTTGCTGTCTGCTGAAATCTGAGAAGGACGTGGCTTTTCAGCACGGAGGCTGCCAGTGCCACTCCTGTCCCTTGGCAAAGAGATCATACAGCCCCACACCACTGACAGAAAGGCACTTGTTTACTTTACTTTACTTGTTTTACTTGCTTGCTTTAAGCCAATAAGCTTTCTTTGCACCATGTGTGGGGACAGAGTGCGAGGAGACCACAAGCTGCTCTGGGCTTCTTCTCACAGCAGCATAACTCATGCTGTGCTCTTAAGCAGCTCTTATCATCAGCTTACAGGTTTATTATCTTTGGCACAGAGATAGAAGAATAGGACAATCTTCAGGACAAAACTTAAACCCTCTCTACTTCCAGTCATATCCATTAGGACTAAATTGGACTAACCTCTAGGGTGGTTTTAAGTGGGGATATGAATAATCTGAGACTAACTAGAATTTCAAGTATGATTTATGTATTTCTTTCTGTGAACTCTCTATTCACTCTTACTTAGACTTTTCTTTGAATATAGTCAGCTGAAATGAATATTCTGAATTGATATTTTATCTAGAAAGCAAGTGAGAAGCTGTAAATTATTACAGTAATGATCTACACTAAAATCATCAAATATCATCCATGTAGTTATTTTAAATTTTTGAAGTAATGCTTCATAGTTAAAGCATTCTAAGAATTATTAAAATAAATAGCTATTAACAATAAATATTCCAGGGATCACTCTATGAAGGCTTTGGAAGAGAGAAATTATTTGTTAATCCAACTCAGCAGAGGATTTCTAGAACTTCACAGTGAAAGGATGGACTTTCTCCTTCATAGTCTAGGCCACAGCTTCTTAGTAAAATATAACAGTTTCTGCTCAGTATTCCTGCAGAACACTATGCATATTGTCCACTACATTTTCCATTTGCTACTAAACTGCACCTGTGATACCCACTGCAAATGCATAATTTGGTAAATACAAATTGTTTAGTGACCTTTAGATAGGAATGATGGCACCACACAACCCACCTTCTTCCTATTAAGGCACAAGAACTCCTCAGCAAAACACTAAGAGACAGAAACACAGGTCAGGACTGTTGCAAACAATTTTGAGTGGACTGCACGTCCTTTCCACTATCCTGGAGCAGCACTTTCAGCTCAAGGCCTCTCCTAGATCCAGCTCCTCCAAATCATTCTGTCGCATCAGCAGCTATTTGCTCAACCACCCAGCACAGATGAGGACTCTCAGAGAAGTTTAATGTGCCAACCTACTCTCAGAAGGGATAGGGGTTACAGAAGTCTGAGAGGCAGCAAAAATCTTGTACCAGTAGCACCACGCAATGAGAAGTTTCCAGGAGTGCCTCCTCTTTGAGAGGTGGATTGCACTATGTCTCCAAGCTTGACTTTGCTCTCTTTCAATGTCAGTATTTAATTTCCTGTGCTCTTCTTGATGTGATGCTAATGTGAACAAGAATTTCCTGAAGTGAGGACATAGCACACAAGGTTCTGTGGGACTTCCCTTGAGCTCAGTGTCATTGATGTTCGATTTTAAAAGTGGGCTTTCTACATTTTTAGCAGAGCCTGTGTTACAGGCTGAAGATCCACAGTACAAGTCTAAGCACTTCTGACTCATGCAGTGCAACTCAGAAGAACAAGGTCAGACATCTCAGCATTCTTAGATAATTAATGGAGAGAACTAGGCACAATTCCAAAAGGCAATCCAAAAATATCACACACAATACAGAAAGCCAGGAAATTATCACCTCATTGCTAAATATTAGACGGGGTTCTTTTGCAGTATTGAATGAGCTGCTCTCTCCAAATGAAAAGTACCTTGAGATGCTCTCAGGAAGAGGAAGCCTTAGGTCTTGAACCATATTAACAATACATGTTTCTGAGCAGCAGATGTCTATACAACATTCTGAGTAAGATCCATGAAGTCTGTGCAGCTCAGCAGACAAGAACATCAGAGGCCTCAAGGCTGAGAAGAGAAATGCAAATATCTTACCTTGTAGCCTATGGATTATAACATTAACCCAGAGGATGGAATGTCTGGGCTCTGGTTTACAGGGTGGATAATTCACAGTGGTCTTGCCAAGTAATCTTGGAGTGTCTGGATGATAGACATCTTGTAGAGCAGAGGAAATTAAAAAGGAAATGTTCTATGGATCTTCACAACACCAGCTGTAAAGCTTTCTGCCACTCTAAACCACATCTGATGCTCTGAAAATACCTTAAAATTCAATGATATCCCACTGTGGAAAAGTAAACTAGATAATTATAGTGCAAATATTATGGCTTGTCACTAAGGCAACATAAAAATACTATCTCTACGTGTCCTTTGCAAAGCAGTGTTGCAATAGGCTTTACAAACTGAAATACTTTCTTGAAATATGATATAAAAATTACATATCTATATTGCTCTCATCCTCATCAGATGTAAGAAAAAAGATGGGTATTTGGACAGCATTAATTTATTATACTGCCAGTAAGAATACCTAAAATTAGAAAGCAATAACTGGTTTTCATGGTAGCTCCAAAACTCTTGAGTTAAATTAGCCCTTGATTAAGTCCGTTGCATTCTTTCTGGTAAGCAGGATTGTTCTGCTTAAAAAAGAAAATTCTCATGTTATAAACTTTCAGATAAAGTACTTAAAATAAAAAAAAGCACAATACTGCTGAAAGAGCAAATGTTCTCTTCGTTTGCAAGTGCAATGAATAACTAGTTCAAGGGTAGGCTGCAAAACATATTTTAAATTACCCCTATAGAGGCTAATAAAGCAGCATTTCTCAGAATAAGTAAATTTACATGAATTCAAAACCACAAAAATATTGATGCTTGTTACTTTCCTTTGCTCTGCAACCATCACTGATTTTTTATGTGTGTAATAGCAGTATTACTTTTTTATCATTTTCTGTCTGGCTTTGCAAAAGCATCTGCTCTCCTTAAATCTCCCCTTCATTCCAGTGTACTCTCCTCTAAGGCAAGAAAGCGGCCTATAAAATGTTTTGAACATTAATTTTGAACCAGTACCAGAATGGCTTTTAAAAGCAAGCCTGTACTATAAAATCTGCTTCCAGCTACAATTTGCTGAGGTCTAATGGCCATCTGACAATTAAACAGTCTGTACCCACATATGAAAGAAAGTGAATATACAAAGAACTCTCAATATTTCTATATCCCAGCTAGCAACAGCTCTGATTCAAAATGTAGCTCTCCAAGCATATGTCAAAGAATGGAGAGGATGGGTCAGAGGGCCAGTTGTTTGCGTCACCGCAGGTTTCGCTAGACAGAATGCATTAAGAATATTTATGAGTTGGACGACCAGAGTCGCCCATAATGCAATTGCAGCTCATTTAATTGAAAAAAGGGAATGAAAAATGCTTACCTCAACATGTCTGCTTAAGCTGTCATCTGATTTACTCCATTTGTATCAATACAGGAAGTCAAAGAGGCAAATTGAATTTATGGATGAGTGGAAGATAAACCAATTTTCTCTGGAGAAACCCAAGTAACATAGCTCATACCTAAGCTTCCTTTTCTATTTTCACATCAGTCACCACACACAGCAGTTTACAAAGCAGTAAGCCAATTTAAATGATCCATACGTGTCAGCTGTTGTGCTGCTCACTGTGTGCCATCTCTACAGTAAAACTTCACTCACCATATCTGCTTAGAATGAGGGTCCTGGCACAGACATCCACACTCATCTCAGGACTTGGTGGCTTCCATAGGGATGTGCCAAGATGCTGGGCCCTCCTGATCCTCACTTTCATTCTCACTTGCAAAGTATTACCTGGCTGTCAGGACTAAAAAGTGCCCACAGTCATCGCCTAGTACCAATTTAATGACAGTCTTGCCACTCCACCACCCCGAGTTTTTCTGTTATGGTTAATATAAACAGGTGTGCCTTTCAAGGCTATGTATTCTAAGCAGCTTTTTCAATTATCTGCCTTAATTCCAACTGAAAAACATCAGTGTGTTAAAGACAAAGTTTTAACATAAACAGGCATGTATTCAAAAATACAGCTGATGTGGCAGAAGCTTTTCTAGACATGGCATTTTTCTGACACAAAATGCCAGACTTATTAGAACTGAAATGTTCTTGGGAATATGTTGACAAAAAATCCAACTGACTTGAGGATGGTTTCCATGGAAATCTGCTTGGTCACTGGCCCATTTGTCCTCTTCTCTTTCCTCCCCTCGTCTCTCCAGTCACCAGCATGGTAGGGACTCAGTGAGCTGGGAATGAAGCAGTAAGCAGCTCCAGAGCCAAGGACGGAGCTCACAAAGTTTGTTTTGCTTTTGAGACAGCTATTGAAAGACTAAATTGCACAGTGGCCCATGATAGAAATCCAGCCCAGGACCTTTGTACCCACAGAGGCTTCCTCCATTTTGAGACATGCAGGGGACTTCGAGAGGCTCAGCTTGTACTATGTTTACTGAAAGCATCTTCCCACACACCTCGGTATAAATTGTCTCACAGTAGGCTGAAGTCCTGCACTATTTGAAAGTAATGGACCCAGACAAGAAGCTACCTCCTTTGAAGTAAGTATTTTGTGGGCAGGGAGGGTTGTCTGCATGACAAGGCCATCTAACAGGCATCTGTTGTAACCAAAAAAAAGTAATCATGAAGTTGCTTCAGGGACTGGAAAACTTACAAAGTCCAGACTCTTTCCCCTTGTTTTGGCCTCTTTTCCTTAGAAAGGGAAATGACACAGGGATAATGAGCAGCAGAGTGCATTGAAACTCAGACATTAGGAGAACATCTGTAGATCTGAGCCAGTCCCTTGTGTTTCCACTCTTGGGAGGGGATGCTAAACCAGAGTATGGGCCAAGTTCTCTAAAAGCTGCTTGGTGAGTTGAAAAAGCCGGATTTACCAAGGTCAGCACTAAGCAGACTGAACTAAGCTACTTTGCAGATATGGTGTGGACTTCCTAAATGGGGTTGAGCTGACCTTTGGGTGTAGGATGACATCCTGTTTTAGGATGCAGATTCCCATACTGCCTGTGTCTGAAGGTAGGCAGAGTGCATCCCACCCGGAGTACCGAGCAATTCATTATGCATTTTCAAACATATTAAAAACTGGGTTTTTTTCCACATAGACACAAGATCTTCCTGTCCTTGGCATAGCCTGGAAGGGTTCTACCAAAATCATTTTAGAGGGATGACTACATGCAATTCTTACTGTGCTCACTCTCCATTTTTTTCCTTTTTTTTCAAGCATGCAGGATGGTTATTTCCTATTTGATGAAGTGCCTTCAGATCATTCTAGGGGGAGAGCTAGATGTCATTTCCTTACCCTCAGGAAATTGTGTCTGACTACCTTGGACCATAATGATACATAGGAATCTTGAACAGTACGAGTCTGATCAACAGTGGCCACAGATTAGAGCATGTGTATTTGTACACTAGATTCTAGTCCTTTAAGTACAGAATAGTAGATTGCAAAAGGCACATGCTTGGTTTTGGTGTTCAGGGTTTATTTCCAGGATAAATTACTAATCCACTGAAGCTTACCAGGATCAAAATATAAGCTCACAAATGGCAAGAAGTGCTAATACACATGGCTTTCTTGAGTTCATGATTAGTGTTGAAGCAGGAGGAGTCCAAGTAGGTGTTAACTGGCCCTCATCTTGAGAGACATTAGCAAAGAAGAGGGGTTCTTTTGATTTTTTTTTAAAGAGGTGATAATACAAACATATAAAGTTTTAATTCAATAACTAAAACTGCCAAACTCAGCAAGAGAAATAAGACACGACACATAGAAGTTAGAGAAGAAGGATGCAAAAATGATTAAGGCAGTAGCTGCATCATTTATAAGGACAACATAGCTTGAGGGAGGGAAGACTATCTTAAGAGGGTGACCCCAGAAACTAGAATTATATAGAATTAACAAACAAGCAAGTGTAATCTACTGTTTGTGACAGGTAACAAGCTGACAGCCTTGGCAACAGCATTATTTATCCCTGAACATGGACAGCATGGAAAACACCACCAGCAATAAACCATTTCCCACTTCACACAATGCTGTCCAGAAACCTAATGCGAAAACACTACATTTGAAACCAGATAACACAACTCTGTCTTTATGGTCCTTCTTTCCTGGGTACTCATCAACTGATGATCAAACTTACAAACCCAAAATTATTGTCTCTCCACACAGTCTCCATTGCCACTGCAGTTCAAATCTGGAGCTATCTTATTCTTCACTAAGCTCTTCACTAAATGTTTGGATTCACCATTTAGGAAATTCAAAACTGGCAGGGACAATACCAACACAACCTCTGTATCCTAAGTAGAGATACAGATGCTCCTCTTCTTGTGTGACAGTCATTTTCTTTGTGTAGATCCCAGAGCTGTCCCATGGTTCAGGTCTTCTTTGCTTTGAGCTGCCTTTGTAGTAGATTTGCTAAACTGCTGTCCTTCCCTTGCCCTTCTTTTTGACAGTCTTCATGAAACTGGTGTTTTGGGATTTCTTCTTATCCTTTGGAGTTTTACTTTCTGTTTAAGAGTTCCAAGGCCACTTTTTCACACACTGCTTTGTGAGAAGCACAGCCAGATGATAGCTAGGAGTCTCTGTATCAGGAAAACAGAGAGACAGTAGACCTGTAAAGAGTTACTCTGTTCAATAGAACAACCCTCGAGAAAAGGAAAAAACAAGAAAAGTAATCTGCTGCTCTACTGCACAGCCCCAGTGTCTCCCAAACATGCCAAAATAAGTGAGAAAGGCATATTGCTCTCATTCCACAGAGCAATCAAGGTACAGCAAGAACATAGTGCCAGAGAAGATATACATAAAGACATTAAAAATACAATAAAAAAATCAAAATAATATTAAAAATAAAAATAATATAAAAAGTAAAATTTCTAACAAAGTTAAACTAATTTCAGCAACTTCTCAGTTTCTCTTGTGCTTCCTTCAGAGTCGTTTGAGTTGCTACAGGCAACTTTAGTCACATGAACTCATAGATGGCAAATTAAATCAAAACCACACCTTTCACAAATGCCACCCTAAACTTGCTTCCATCAAAAAGTCCTCCCACTGATACCAAATACTCATTTGTTAAAAGCCTCTGGCTTTTGTTCTTTTTTGGGTCATATTTACAAGCAGTTTCAATATTTCTAAACAACTGCCAGTCCAAAATTTTCTTTTCTCTTCTCTTTTGGTTGTGTAAAAGGGCTTCATGTGTTTGGCTCATTAACTTTATGCTTCCTGGGAAGTGAAGGCAAAAGCTCTGCTTCTAGCCATAATTTGCATGTAGCTGACAGCAGCCATTCATCAGGTTCTTGGACCTTAATATATCCAACAATCTGGCCTCAATTTTATTTCTAAATCAAGTAAATCTTCAAAGCTATAATCAGTGTTTTCTAAAACAAAATCTTATTAGTTAAGATATTATAATTGCATTATGTAGACTATAAGCAGGACTATATACATCTAAAATCATAAAAGCCTCATTGTTGTAAGGCAACCTGTGACAGAATAGTGTGTATAGTCACATACACACATATTCACCCTTTCATATCAGACGTCAAAATCTACCTGGGGGGAAGTTTGAGATTTCTCATTTTTAAGATACTTATAAGACAATTTAAAAATTCTATCTCTTATGAACATTTAAAATTACATGTCTTGGTTTATCAATCTTACACTATTACTTTGCATTGTATATAAGCAATCTATCTTTACAAATAATCTTGAAATCACCTCAAAGGGAATTCAAGTTTCCAGATAGAGCATTAAGCATAGAGAAGAGAAAAAAAAAATTAATCCCTCTCTTGGATGAAGTTAGTGGAAGGTTTACCCTTAATTTTGATTTGGGAACATTTTACCTGTTCAGATCAACTTCTGAAGTCCTTTCTCAGCTGAAATTTTCACTTCTCTCTCTCTCTTTTTTTTTTTTTTTTTAAAAAAGAAAAGATACATTTGCTCTAACTACTGTGTATTTGACTGAATTTTATTTGCCTTTGAGACTCTTTGGTCAGGCAGTTCAGGGCCAAATGCAGCCCAGAGACAAAGCAGGAGGAATATGGTCACCAGCATTAAGAAACACAGTCCAGAAACCTCTACTTGGCATCATTAGAAACTATTTAAAAGTGCAACTGCCACAACTACATATTTGCTTTTGTCCTATACCAAAAAGTTGCTGATTTCCAAAGTCTCAGTTCAGGTTAAATCCCATTTTGGCAGACTGATTCAGATCTCAGACCGAGGTCCCTCCACAGCTCAGCTCTGTAGCACTCCCACACACTCCTCCTCTCAGCCCACTGGCTTGAAACAAGCCTAGCTTAGGTCAGATTTTCCTGGAGGTCAGTGGAGTTGAGGCCACTTTTTGATCAAGATGTTCCTGGTTTCTCGAAGACCCACAAATTTTACTTTGCTTGATGGTTTTTGGTTTTGTTTTCGGTTTTCTTTAAATGCAGCTTATTCACTAAAGCCTAAGACTCGTGGGACCTGCATTCTAGCCCTGTATTTAACTTCAAAAATCACTTCAGCTATCAGTGAGGGTGTTGTGTTGAAGCTGTGCCTCTGTGCTATGGCCAGACTGCCTATACTAGCCAGAGTTGTCCTAAGACCCTTGATTAGAAAGGGGGAAATCCTGAGCACCAGTCACAGTAGCCAGTACTCATCTACTAAAACATACAAAGTCTTGAGCAAGGACTGGATTCCAGCCTTTTTACCAAGCTGCAACACTAGTCACCTGGAGCACTGCCACAACGGTACAGAGTATTTTGATTCTCCTTAACCTCATTCTCCTTTCAGCTGATTATTAAAGTACACATAGACCCTTTTCCACAGAGAGTATTGAG
This sequence comes from Scytalopus superciliaris, assembly GCA_013400415.1. Taxonomy (NCBI): domain Eukaryota; kingdom Metazoa; phylum Chordata; class Aves; order Passeriformes; family Rhinocryptidae; genus Scytalopus; species Scytalopus superciliaris. The sequence goes on along the minus strand of VXBX01008450.1, from coordinate 418,180 downwards.
AACATCCCCACACAGAACAACTTCCTAGCTGTTGACATGGCACTTCTGGAAAGTTTTCACTTGCTATCAGTTCAGCACAGGCTCAGCTGTGTTTGAAGGCAAGGGCTTTGGTCCTCACTCACATCTTGCAGTTTCCTCAGGTCCCAGAACATTTTTGCTAGTTCAGCATATACCAAGAACTGTCATGGCAAATAAGCATTATGCATCAGGTTGCAAGTTAGCTGAGGTTCAGGGTTGTGGTCTGAGACTCACAGTGTATGTGGCAATGTCTGAATTAATTATGGTAAGCTTTAAGAAAACTGTAATTCTAATGTCACTGCTAATCACACTTTTCCTTTAAAACCATCAGAGCAGGAAAACTCAATGGTGCAATCAATATTCATTGACAATGCTGTATTTTATTCATTATCTGCTTACTGAGAGATGCAAAAAGAAAAATGAGGCTGTCTGCAAGTTACTCTGATTCTTGACTATGTGTTGCATTGGGGTTTTTTCCCTCTGTGTGGACATAAGCATTTTGTTTGGAATGGCCAGTTACAAAACTCATTGTTTAAGTTACTAATACTTTCATGTTTCACCTGTTGCTTTATTCTACTTAAATAAAACAATATAAATAACAAGGAAGTTACTAGTAAATTCCAATTTGAAAGAAGTTGAACCTAATATACATAGAATGCTTCTGTAAGGCTTTTGGACTAAGCGATTACAAAGTCAGAAGCCGCTGAAGTAGATATTCTTTTTTATCAAATATTTAGAAAATTTTTGCAGCAATTTCTTACATCATTTATTTATTTTGTGAAAACTGGAATAGGAATTTATCTGATCTTGCAGCTTATTCTTTACTTAAGGCTATAATCTCAAATTACATTTGTTATCCTTGGAAATTTACTTAAAATGAAACAAACAACTTTCAGGAGATAGTATGACAGTTCTTCATGAGGACAAAAGTAAAAAGAGATGGAGATTTAGATTAAGACTCCACAATTAGTTAATGGAATGAAATTAATGGCTTGTCACTAAAAAGCCAGTTCTCTGGCTGGAACGTCTGGCTGGCATTGGTTGCTACCAATATTACGTTGGTATCATGTCATATGATAAGAAATAGGAGAAGGAGGGATTACTAAGAGAATGAAGATCTCATTTTATTGAGCAGAAACAAAGGAAAAGAACACACAATGTATCTGTTGTCCAGTTTATAATTGTTTATGCCTTGAATAATAACTACATTTTTTCTTACAATTTTTCAGAGACAATATAAACCCTTAAAATCAAGTGTTCTCTGCAGTCATGGTTTTGCTTTCATTATGCTTTCCTTTGCACATCCAATAACACTAGTGCAATTAAAATTTTACTTGCTGCTCAAGCAAGCAGTCATAGGATGTCTTTTCAGTGTTTTGAAAACCATGGTCTTGATTTGAAATAAAAGTTGTAAAATCCAGTAACTGTTTTGCTCACTATATACAGTTGCCCCATATTCTGGCCATCTTTCCAAGAGAGTTTCCCAGGTTAAGTAGAAACAAATATTCCTATATTGTACACTGTGCTAATTACTAGAATGAAGCTACTGTCCTTGCAGAAAGCTGATTTGTTTAATAAATGGCCATCATATTTTGCTCCATGACCGACTTTTCTGTGATTTGTGCTTGTGTATTCCTGTTTTTCTTTAAGTAACTGCACTACGGGTATAAATTCACTCTAGTTATGCTTTCTGTTTGGTGGAATGCCAAAAGGTCCCCTCTTCATCTACACTGCAATGTTCCTGTTTCCTTCTGTTCTGCCTCAGTAACTTCAGAACTTGCCGTCTAGGTACACACAACAGCAGCTGCATTTAACTACACCCTTTACAGAAAAACCTCTGTCTCCAAGGTAAAAATAGAACAGATTGATGGAATCAGTATTAAACTGGTTCCCTCTAATGAGTTAAAGACTCCCATCTGTTCCATATACTAATATGGTTGAAGCCTGTAAGGAAAAAAAGATCAATACAAATTTATGTGCTCTTCATAAGCATTAAATTAAGAGCAAGAGAAATGCAGAGTTCTGTGGAAGGGATGCTCATGTTCCTCCACTGAGGCTTATAAAGCTAACTGAGCACAAAATTATGTAATTATGCTGTTAAATAAGACTTCTAGGGTAAAGTACCTAGAGAATTGATAAAAAACAACAAACAAAAAAACCCCAAACAAACAAGTGTTTGCTACAGCCCTGACAGTTGAAAAGGAATTTTCAAAAGGAAGCCTGCACCACTGGTCTATCTGTCAGGGATCTGCTACCCTCTCGCTCTCTCCCTTTCTGCCTTTCCAGTTTCTCATTTTAATCCCCAGATTTTCAACTCCCCCATCTAATTCCCCATCCCTGTCTATTTCCCCAGATCTTTATTTCATCAAGGTATAATTGTTTGTTATACAGAGTCAAAGGTTTGCTATTTTCTCCACTGGGCCTTTTGACCTCTTTCTAAGGTCTTTTTATAGTCCTAATGATTTATTGTCTCCTCCAGCTGTTAAGTCAGACAGTTCCTTCTGAACTGCAAAGTGCAAAGGGTATGCATTGAGTCTATTAATATATGTTAAAAAATTACCAAGGAAACAAACTAAAAAAAGCTTGAGTTCCTGCTGAACCAAACCAAACTATAGGCAAGCAGTCATGCTGGGCCAGATCCCCTCCAAATTCAAGTCCTAACTCTCTGCTACTTTATCCAAGCCTAGGAGCCAAGTGTCTACCCAGTCTGGTGATTGTCCTAGACAGCAGCCACAGAGTCTCCTTCTTTTCACCCACTGGATCTTGCAGAGGAGTCTTAGTGAAGTGACCTGTTTCCAAAAGGTGAAGAGTCAATGCCATGACCCAGTTTAATCTTATAATCAGAACTTCTCCTATGAGATAGGATACATAGGTTGGAACCTTCTCAGGCTGGATGGGGAATTGCTCAAAAGGTAGAAATCCTCCCATCTCCTAGCAAATGATTCAATTGCTGGCAAGTTAATTAAAAAGGAACACCACAGCTATTTCTTGTATGTGATTTTTTTTAAAAAATGCAGTTGTGGCTGCATTTTGCAAACTGTCTTTGGGAACATGCTATAAGTTTTACAAAAAAGCTTATAAGACCAAGCCCTTTGGAGAAATACAGGCAGAAGAATGAGTCTTTTCCATCTCCCAGCTGGTCACCTCCAAAGTCTCTGTCCTGCTGAGCCCAGACAGATGTGGAGAATTGTCAGGCAGCACAGCAGCCATGGCAGATCACTGGTAGTGGAGCAGGATTTTCAGGATCTAAATGCATTCTCAATCTCCCTCTACTCAGCAAAAAAAAAAAAGTATGCCGTACTGCAATTGTCTTTCTTGACAGTGAATCAGAAGTGCTTTTATGAATATATTGCTCATAAGTGTCAAGGGCATAAATAGAATTTTAGATATTAATGTATATAATTAGAATGTTTTCAGGAGTCAGTATTTTCCTTGGTTTTACAGAACAACATAACACGCAACACAAAAAACTACATTCCACATGCAGTCACAGCAACAAACTTGGAAAAAAACGTTGCTTTCTGGCAATCATGGAAGTTTAGAGAGGGGCTTTATTTTTTGTTTCTTGGTAAGCTGCTGATAAATAGTGCCAGCCTTTACTGTAGTCTAGTTACCTTTGACACTGAACAGTGACATACAGATTAAAATCAACAGTCTGAAAGCAAGCATCAACTGTGCATCCACAGCTTGGACAAGAAAGAAGGCAGTTTCTCTAAAATTGGAACAAAACAGTGTTTAGTTGTCATCTGCTGCAGTTTGGTCAATTTTTAAAATTGAGGAAACAGAATGGCTGTGGCTTAATTTGTAACAAGACCATTTTTAAAAACAGGTTTGGGGCTTTTCAATGGAATCAGTTTCTAGGGGGATTTATCTATTCTTCCAGGTTTTCAGATTGCAGGGGAAAAAAATACATATACAGTTCCAGTAAGATCCCTACAGTTATTTAGGCAAACAATATGCATGAACTGTGTAGAAGTTAGAGGAGGAATTCACAGAGAGTGTGGAATAAGTAACACAAAACCTCTAAGGACATCAGAAAAACATTCTTGGTAAGCCTCAGTGCCCAGAAGTCTTTCATCCTTTCACATGCTCCACATGTATGAGGTTCAGCCTGGCTAAGAAACACCATTACTTATATGAGAAGAAGCTTTTTCAACATTTCTCAGGTGCACACTAATATTCTATGGTCATAGGCAGTCTAATGTTTTTCTGCTGCTAAAATAAGACGAGTGAATGAGTCCTGGTGATCAGAGGCAGAGGGAAGAGTGGAAAGTTTCCATATGCTATTATGAGCCATTACATGTGTCAGTATTTCCACTACAAGTAATGACTCAGAGCCAAAGGAGATAACTGCAAAACATAACATCAAAATCAAATTACAAGGTGAACATAATTTGTTTCTGGATATGCACATAATTGTTATGTTCTGCTTTACTGGGAGGCCCTTTGAATCCAGGAATCCAGACTCCATATTGAGATTATTTACAAACTTAAGTAAGTTTTCTTGTTTACAGATCTTTGACCAAGTTCAGAAAAGCTTATCCATCTGTTTACCTAACTTCAGTTTATAAAACTTAGGGAAGAGCCCTGGCAAGGTAACTGCAGAGTATAAAGGCAACAACCCCCACCTCACCCCCCCAACTCATGGACACTGGCTTTCATTCCAAGATGTAATCCAACACCAGGAACAGGAAGTTCTTCTAACTCTGCTAGTAGGTGCAATCAGAATGGGATATTATTTTCTGAACACCAGTAAGCTTGGAACTACTGTCAATCTCCTTGCAATCCTTCCACATTAGTTCTGTTAAAGTTGTTCCCATATCTGAAATTCTAGGTCCCTGAACCCAGATCTTCTCAGCTGGGCAAGATATGAGCTAAGACCTTGAGTCAGATTAGCAGGCTGCACACCCACCCAGCAGAGAAGCTTTGAGTGCTGCATCCAAGCAGGCTCTTTCTGAAAGCACCACAACTCATTCCAACCTGAATTTAAAAGTCTTCCTCTTTCCAAGAAGACTGTTTTATATGTATGCTTCTACCTCCATGTATTGTTAAGTCTTAGGAACGCTCCAACAACTTTTGTTAGGTCTTGTCACCCCATTACAATTACTGAGTAATAACACAGTTATGAGGTGCTAAACAAGCTGTTTTGCATACTAGCTTCAGGAGTGCTGCACAACCTAGACCAGCCCTTGGCTGCCTGTCTGTCTTGTGCTTCTACCCGTGTCTCCTGCCCATTTCCTCTCACCAGAGCTGGACTAAGCTCTCTGCACAGTCTTTTCACTACAGTTTGCTTCTTTACCCCTTACCAGCTTCACGTGGTAGCAATCTTCCTTTTCCTCATGAAACCATCAGAGCAGAGCTAGTGAACAAGTTGGGTCATATGGGAAATGTTATGGGTGTGTGAGAGGGATAGCTAACGGGGATGCATCAACTCCCACTGATGGAGATCGACAAACTTCTGTTGTTATTCTGCTCCACCACGGGGTAAAGTTTCTACCAGGAAGTGCCTATGACCCCTCCCACCATTCAAATCAGATCGAGAGGTGACTGAGACTAAAACAGGGGAGAGGAGCCTGTCCCAATTCATGCAGCTGGAACTGTGCAGATTCCTTGGCTAAAAGGTCTAATGATAATGAAATACTAGCAAGTGTTGTGATAATACCATTTTTAGCACAGTCAAGGATGCTGAGAGTATCTCTCTTCACTAACAAAGGACATTTTTAAAGTCTCATCAGCCCTTGATCCAGAAGGAACTATTAATCTTTTCATCTAAGTCCTGGAACTAGAACTTCACATAGTATACTTCATATTATCCCTGAACTTTGCTGAATCTGAGTCAAGCATTTCATAAACATGTCCATTCAGGTTTCTTAAACTTCCAGCAATGGGAATACACCACATCTGTGTTGAATTGCTCAAGAAGATCAGCATATTCACCATTTAAAACATCTGCAACTTGTTTAAAATCTTTATTTGCCTACCAAAGTTCCCAGTCTCGAGTTTTCTGTTTCTGCATTAAAGAGCTGTTAGTTTTCTGAAGCTTTTCCTAAATCTAGGTATCTCTAGACAATGAGGAAATCACATCTGCAACTTGAATAATTTGAGGTAATTGGTTCAGGCTTCTACATGTTTTTCAGACAACAGCTTAGACTCTCAAAACTTTTTCAACTTTTCAGAAGAATTCTCAAAATTAGGGCCTCAGAGCTGAAGTGTTCCAGTGTTGGCCTTGCCAGTACTTACCCAGTAGCTTGAGCTCACCTGAAAATTTTGCAAGCAATGATTTCTCCCAGTTGATGGATACAGTTATTAAGAATGCCTGTAATTTACTCACAATGTACATGTAATCTCCTGTGAGATAAAGGTTCTGGATCTTAGTGAAAGTAGAAACACAGAAGTAACTCTACTGATGTTTTCTCTTTCCTCATTCAGAATGTCTTTTCCAGTTATTCTTGACAGACATTTTTATCTTGAGCCCAAATTGCAATAGAACTCATCTGCAAAACTCAGTAGTTTGAGAACAGTTTCTGAAATAAGATGGATTAACCATGACATTCACCTTGCAAGCTACTCGGTATTTTTCTATCACTGCTGAGTTTTCATTTGATGAGACATTTACAAAGCACACTTACAGAGAAGATTTGCAGGAAGAAAGACTGACATCTACCTCTAACCCAAACCAGCATTTTGATGCTCAGTGCACAGGAGAGTACCAACACAGAATAAAACACACCCTTTTGCTTTCACTCTGTACAGATCATTCCATTCAGACACTTTAGACAACAGAACCTTGTAAATTTCCAGTCCCTCCACCCCTCATGCACAACTCCTCTACAACAGTTCCTCATTCAGAAATCACTTTTTGTCTTCACAAGTTGTATCTTCTTATTATTATTTAAGTGAGAAAATGCCAGTTTCAAAGCAACAGCTCGATTCCATCTTCTTCAAACACAATGGAAACTTTCCAGATAGCGCAGTAGCTACAAAATGACGTTTTTGAGATCCTTTGCTCTTCATTGTAATTTTCCAAATATATGTTTATAAAGTGTGAACTTAATTTCAAAGTAGATTGTTCAAGCAGGACAATTTCAATGTCTCTGGTCTCAGGAAGAGGTTCTGATGAGACTTTCACAGGTTTAAAGCAGAAAAAATACACAAAGACAGTTAATTTGTCATTCTTACTGTAGTGTCCAGGTAGTACACAGAAAGCTTGAAAAGCTGTTGACCAGATCAAACAGGTCAGCTCTAAAAACAACAAATGATTGCCACCTTTTATTCCCAGACTCACACAGCTAACCATGCTGACCATTGAAGGGCAGCCCAAAAGTGATCAGCCCCTGAAAAAAATCCTCTTTTAGTCTACCACCCTCCACATTTGTCCATGGGGCAAACCAGCCTGTGCTGGGTTATCCCAAAAGTAAAACAACAACCATGGCAATGATTCAGGCAGGCTGATGCAGAAACACATGGTACTTTCCTGAAAGGAGAAAATACACACCAAACTTATAAAACAAGCAAGCTGCTTCTCTCGTGGGCTTGCAAAAAGAGAAGTAGACGGAGAAAAGAGAAACCTTAGCAGATATTTGGTGCCACTAAGGGATAAATCATGAGACCCTTTTTTTCTGCTAGAAGAATATACTCTACACTACACAAGCAGAATCACAGTATGTTACTGTTCACTATCAAGAGAAATCAGTTAGTCCATCAAAACCCAGCATGATTCTGTATTTTATTCCGCTTTTCTGAGCTGAAAGTATTCAAAACATTTTCTTTCCCCCTGCCCAAGTTTTGCATAAATATTCTCAAATAACATGAGAAAAAAATATGAAAAGTTATAGAAATGTTTTAAGCAAATAAAGTACTGAAACAAATCTTTGCAGTGAATGGCAGAGAGGTTAGAATGAAGACAGAACCAAAAAATTACTAGAATACTGGCAAACAGAAGGAAATAATTTTGATTAAACAGTGAAAGGGCTCCCAGTAGCACGCATAGTAATAAAACCATTTATAGATTACTAAGAAAACTTTCCCTGACCATAATTGAGGGCATCTATCATTTTGTGGGTGCAAAATTTGGAATATCTGCAAAAAAACCTTAAGGGGGCAGAGTTCAATCTCTTTTTAGTTGAATGCAATGTCAAAGTAACGTGTTCTTGTAAAAAGCTGCTGGCAAAGAAAAAACACATTGCAAGCGTTCTCTCTTCCAAGAGAAAAAATGGTTCATTCATGCTTGCTAAATCTTTATTTGAAATCCAATATTAAAAGTAAATAATAAATATACATTTTCTTCAGCTTATATTTCTGCTCTCCTGGCATTTATTATAGATTTTCATTTGGAGTGAGAAGTGGAAGTTGGGTTTGCATATTTTTATGATTATTACTTTGCACAGTCTTATCTCTGTGACACATGATAGCACTGGTCTTCAGTAGTCTTATGTTGCTATCACATGTCCAGACAATGCTAGAAAATTGCCATGTTGTGTGTGAGAAAGAGGGCTAAATATATTCATTACCCTACCGAGGAGATAAAATTTATCATTTGGAGTTGCTACAATCCCTAACTGCTCTAAATGTAAAGCACACATTCCGTCATTTCTCAGAGAGATTTTTTTTTTTACAAATTAGACTGGGAATTGTGGGAACTCCACTTGTACATCAAGCATAGGATTTGGTCAGCCAGCCTCATCTCCCTTGTTTAACTCTGAGAAATCATCAGTGATTAAGACCCATTTTTACACAGACATGTGGGAGCAGCTCTTCACAGTCTCACTCTGAAGCAACTCAGTTCCCAGCATGAGTTTCTTTCTCAAAGACGTTGTAGCAATTACAAGTATCAGAGGTTTGAGCTGATGCAGAAAAAAAATGAATTTTTTCATTTATTAATCTGTCATGGATGAGAATAGCAATAATAACCCATTTACTGCATATTATAGTTGTGACTTTCTTCTCTCAACTGCTTTATTACAAAAAGGTTGAAAGCAAATTAAAGAAAGAAGCGCATACTAACAGAGAAACATTTTTATCAGAGGTTGTAAAACGAAACAGAATTCTAGATGAATCAGGTCTTGTTCTTCTGTAAAGGCCATAGCTTTGCCATTAGTTTTTCTTCAGTACAATTTGTTCAGGGTAATGGGAAGTTTCAACTTAAAAAATCAATGGTTCGATCTTACCCTATAAACATCAGGTAGTGTAGCCGTCTACAGCATTCTGGCAGATTCAGGACAAGATGGATGAGATTCTTTGTTTGAAATTTTCTCTCTGAAAGCAAAAAAATGATCAGAGGGTGGCATATGAAAAAGAATCCAGTCTTAAAAAAAATAATTGTCTAGGATGATTAGAAAAGTCAAGTAAATAGTTTACTTTTCCCCAATGCAAGCTGTAGCCACTCCCAAGTGTTACCATCCACACCCAAAGAATCATCAAGTAAAGCAGCAACTGTGACAAAGACAATCTTCACAGCACAGATATGTTGCTGCCTCATAGCAACACACCACTAAGGCAGCTCTTTGCAAGCAAATGTCAGCCTTCTGACTTCCATGGCAAAGGAGGTAACAGTGGCTCTTCCTAAGGAACTTGGGCAGATCATCATATGAGCAGGTCTAGATTGCAGAGTAGAAAAAGAGATGATGCCATTGATTTGAGTGTTTAAGCACTGACTACCCCTCCACTCTTACTGAAAGATGGAAAACCCTGAGGAAGCCACTGACTGTGCTCGGGGCATTATGAGAACTCTGGATATCACATTGTCTCGGGTTCTCTGTGTGACGTCCTTTGATTCTAGCAACAAGGGGGAGGAAGTGTTAAGTCTCAGTTAGACTCACATAGGTGGAAAAGAGGGTGATGATCCCAGCTCTAGCCTTAGTAAAGCAGGTATCAAAGTGTTGGGTACTGTGATTGACTTATCAAATCTTCTCCGATGAAAATCCTTTTTAAACTGTGATCCCTCCCTTATAGCATGTAGTTGATAGGTGGTCCTTTGCCTGTTACATCCTCATTATCTAAGATGCTCTATATAATTGCTTCAAATGGATTTATATAGAGGTCATGGATTACAACTCTGTAGCCACTCTCCCCCTTATATTTCTATTTAATGTCTAAGCATTTCCAATTTAATTAAGAAAAAAAAAGGGAAGGAAAAAGTTATTGTTGCTCAAACTGTATAGCATATTACTGCATAATTTATGTGCTCACAGGAAACTGCAGATTCATTTATAAATGGCACGCACAATGGCATCTTTCTGATAATATAAAACTTCAAGGTATGACTCACAATTAAGTCATGGCTCATAAACATGAGATAAATGCTTAATTCCCTTCTCTTTTGCTCAGAAACATGCTACAGTCATGGTGCTCAGCACACCAGCAATGTCATATAGTTTGCAGCTGAACAGGAGTACTGTAGAGTGCCTGAAACAGCAGCTGTACTCTCTTCTCACTCTGGGTAATGGAAAAGGAATCTTCCAAAAGAGCATTGCCCTCCAGGCTATTGTATGGAGAGGTCAATCCAAAATCATGAGCTTAGGACCACTGCATCTTTTAATTTGGCCATGTCAGTCACTTACTTGAACACTCCATGAAGATATTGCCCAAAATCTGTTGTGACTCAAAGTCATATGTGGTTTAGATGTCCATGGGAATTCTGTGTAGGGCATGAATAAATAAGTGCAAGATTTGACCCTTTGTGCAGTAGCAGAGTGAAGCAGAGATGAGTCAGCCTGTAAGGAACTGATACAACTCAGCATTCAAGGTCACCATAATGAAATTACACTGCATATTTGAAAGTAATCAGAAGTCCACTCCAATGTTCATTTGGCACAAGATACTCTCTTACCAAAAGAATCAAATTTTGAGAGCCCTAAATAGACTTCTCACATTTCTGTGCAGCTCCAGTTTAATCCTCTAAACTGCTTGTGCTTGTCCCACAATGGCAAAGGTAATCAAATAAATTAAGCCTATTCTCTAATGTAATTTGTAAAAAAGAAAGTTTCCTAACAAATCCTGCACTACAAGAGTATCCAAGTACACATAGTATCTTCTGAATCTGCATGTGAGTTTGAATTAGTCTTGATGTTAAAAATGGAAAAAGGAAATTCATACTGACTTGTAAATTAAATAAGAAATAGCACAAAAAACATAATGCCTGCCTATATATGGAATATATTTACTAGACAATATTAATATATATGTAAGTGTACAGAGGCAGAAAATACAGAAGTAGTTAGAATTTTTTTTTTTTTTACAAAGAGACAATTCAGTACTAAGTAACTTCAACCTGCTGAATTTCTTTATTTCACATCACGCAAACATAGGAATTGTCATACCACTGAAAACTGCAGGCCTATTTAGCATACAGTTTTTAGACTTAGACTGCGTGCTTAGATGTACTTTCCAACCAGCTGCTGATACACTGTGTGCTATCAAGGCATCATCCACAGCATGACTGCACATATACAACATATTCAACACAAGTAGTTGAACTTACTGTTTTTGCTTCACATGTAGCCTAAACAAGTCACAAGTGACTTTTCAAGTTATCTGAAGACAGCATTATGGACAGTGTGATTCATTTACACAAGACCCTGATATGATAAAAATGAAATGCTCTCTGTAGCCATGGACTAAGAAACTGCTCCGGCTTTCTACCCTGCACCTCAGCACCACCACAACATATATATGGACTATCAGTATCAATATCTACATCTAAGCTCCTTTCCTTTCAGTCAATGGAAATAAATAGAAGCTCAGGACTCATCCTTTCACAGAGACATCTCCTTAGGCTTTTCTCAGAGGTGAACAGTGTCCCACAAGAAATTGGACTAGCTGACTTCTAGAAGTCCCTTTCAACTCATTTTTTTCTACAACTCCATCTAAAACCAAAGTGTCTATTTCTCATCAAAAAAGTATTTTTTTCCAGAAATACCTGGTGAACTACTGCAGCTCCACTGCCAACACTAATGACAAACATAATGTCCTGATAAGAAAATGCAATAAAACCTTTTTTTCCTGCTAGTGGAGGCAGTATATCAGAAGCCATTAAGTTTTTCACAGTAGGAAAGAGTTGAATTGCTCCATCTATTGTGGGACATCACACAAAAGAATACCTAGTTCTACAGAAGGCTTTCCATATTGTGGACATTTAATGGGGAGCCAGGTGAAAGAGAGGAACATAGACATTACACACACATGATGCTTATTTTCCTAAGTATTCCATATGGTACTTTCTTTGGAAGGACTGATCTTTTTTCCCACATAAGAGCTGTAATAATTAAGCCTGTAGATTTGAACTAGATTTGATCTTCTGAAATCTAAGATATATGATTTATCTCATCTAGACCTTACCTGTGTAAATCTAAGTGAGTCATCTTCAGCTCCTTACGCTTTACATACCAAGAGAGAGGCACAAGGAAATGGTGGCTTATCACACATACTTTGGTTATTTGCTGTTGTGGTTTAACCCCAACCAGCAGCTCAGCCCACAACCTCTGCAATGTGTTGGGTGAGAGAAACAGGAGAGCAAAAAGAGGAAAACTCATGAATGGAGAGAAAGATAGTTTAACAGGGAAAGCAAAAGCTGCACACACCAGCAAAACAGAACAAGGAATTCATCCACCACCTCCTGTCAGCAGGCAGGTGTTCAGCCACCTCCAGGAAAGCCAGGTGGCATCATGTGTAACACTGGCTTCAGAAGACAGATACCATCACTCCAAACATTCCACCCTTCCTTCTCTTTCCTCCAGCTTTATATGCTGAGTACAACATCATATAGTATGGAATGCCCCTTGGGTCAGTTAGGGTCAGCTGTCCTGGCTGTGTCCCCTCCCAGCTATATGTGCACCTCCAGCCCCGTCACTGCTGGGGTGGGGTGAGAGGCAGAAAAAGCCTTGCCGCTGTGCAAATCGTGCTCAAGAGTAACGAAAGCATCCCTTTAGTTATCAACACTGTTTCCAGCACGAATACAAAACATATCCCCATCTTAGCTACTGTGAAGAAAATTAACTCTGCCCCAACGAAAACCAGCAGACACCTAGTTTGAAAAGGAGTGTTCTCTGAAGATTTTGGGTTCTTTCCATTTATAGTAGTCAGAGCTTCCTTGGGTAGTGAAGAGATAAAGAAAAAGTTATACATCTAAAAGGAGTACAAAGGAACACCAGCTGATGACCCCAAAGGTGTCCTGCACACATTATCTGATCTATCAGATAGAGTCACTATAAAAGTGAGTGCCTTCATTGTGAAAGCTGTTACAGAAAAAGAAAATTCCCTCTTCAAATGAATTCGAATTTAGTAGTGTTTGACTTCTGTTTTAGGTAGCAGATCTGCATGCAGATGTGAAAAGAATAAGATTGATGTTACTTTAAAAAGCCGTAATTTTTCCTAAATCTGCCAGGTTTCTGCTGGTTTAAGCTTCAACTTGGCATTGCTTATCAAATTTGTTCCCCAGAATATGTTTATATAAAGAAAGGGTTGTGTTATTTTTTTCGGTAATGCTGCTTAGACCTTCCATTTTGGCACTTCAGCAAAATGACACTTCATTTTCACTGA
>VXBX01008450.1:380525-404551 GCA_013400415.1 Scytalopus superciliaris | reverse complement strand
CTGAATTTTTTTTTTTTTTTTTTTTGTAAGGATGGCAATAAAACAAACAAACAAATGTGCATTACATTTCAAATGCAAATGCATTTTACCCCTGTGACTTTCTTGTCTGAAGAAGTCCTGGGGGAAACCTAATAGAAATCTTCCAATAGTTAAGGGAAGATAAGTGAGACTGAGCCAGGCCCTTTAATGAGGGAGTGTGGGAGAACTGACAGTAGTCACAAATAAAAACAGGGGACGATCCAGCTCGATATAAGGGAAAAAACCCTAAAAAACTACAATGACATTTCAAGCTATCAGTCACTACAGAATACCATGTCTGAATGCCCTAATGACAAAGAGGTCCTGAAATTCTCACAGAGATAGAAGAGTTTTCTGGATTACCAGTAGCTAAAACCATGTATTCCCTTTCTCCATTGATGAAATTTCTCTTAAGAAGGTTCAAAATACATCACAAGAATTTATTATTATATTTATAATTTGCTATGCCTTGTTTCTGCTAAGACGAAGAAGAAAACTATTGTTTCTAAAACACAATTATTCTTCCTTGAAAGGGAAAATCCCATATAAAAAAAAAGCCTGCTCTGGAGCCCAGTTAATTTGATGATAAAAATGCCTTCACTCCATGAGTAAATGCCTAAAGGAGTACAGCAGACTTGCTGCTACTTTTATTGATTTTGGGCTCTGCTGTGCCCTGTCTTGCTTGCACACAGAGGCACTTTATCTTTTTGCTGTGCTAATCTAGTGGAAGCCATTGTGCAAATTAGAACTGAGCTCCTTAAGATTAAGATTCATAGTTATGGGTTTTGTCAGTGTCTTTAAGTAATTTAATAATGCAGTGTATCTGTCAGATTGAATGGACATTGTTCAGATAAGTTCAGCTTTTGAGGATATACCAGACTAATTTCTTCAGCAAAGACCACATGCTGCACAGAAAGAGAAAAAAAAAAAAAAAAAAGTCAAATTTATAAAGGTTTCAGAAGTCAAAAATTTTAGAAGAGATGCAAGAGGGCATTACTGTGAGGGAAGTTTATTTTCCATTCCATTTCTTTTAAAAGTCCTGGCAATCAAAACATATATTTCCTTTTCTTCATTCTTTTTGCTTTTTTTCCCCTAATCTATTTCTTCCATTTACCTGAAAGCACAGAATATTTCTTTTGTATTGCTTTACTGGCAGCAAGAGAGTAAAGGAGGACAAACAGAGCACTCAGCACTATCCCTCAGCATAGTTCATTGTTACACCATGACTGGATCAAGAGAAGAGTCATAATTTCGAGGCCCAGCATTCCAATAGTAGGATTTTGACCTTTCGCATCTTCTGCTCCTTAGATAAGAATCAGTACAGAAAAAAAATGTCAAAGGTCTATAGAAAGATGCCTTTTCACATGCCTTCTCACATGCATGACTGCTTCCTGGCTAATCAAGATTCTGGTTTCCTTATGACAAACCCATTGGTACAGAAAATTAAACATTTTCTCTAAAAAATACCCATACTAACACAGCTATTATGAACACTGCAAAGAAAACATTTAAGTCAAAATAAATGTTGAAAACAACTAATCATAGCTTGTGGGCAAAGGCATTTTAAATGCATTAGTAATCATCTAACCACTCACTTATTTCAGGGTGTTCAGGGGACTGCTGCATTTAGAGCTATCAAAAGTTTTCATTGATGAGGCTGCTTATCCAGTTAACTATTTTGTAGATTCATAAAAAAGAGTAACAAATGACACTGAGTTAGACAACTGGGTCCTTGTGGTTTTGAGACCAAGTAGTGAAGTTTCCAAATATTTCATATTTGTGTTTTCCTTTACACACTCTTCTGAACAACCATGCCTGTGACTCTCCACCCAGCGAGCCAGAAAAGCTCACGGCTAAGACAGTGGGAATTATCAGTCTTTTACCTTGGTGCCTCTAGTTTCCTGCTTTATAAATCAGAAATAATATTGCCACCATTTTTTTCTGGAACATTTCAAATATTATGGGCCTTATCTACAGGCAACTCATTCTACAGGCCACCTATTCTGCACTGGCTCCGTGGAGGTCAGTGGCAAAGTGTCTGTTTCTGAAAGGACAGGTTTTTCTCTCATTGACTTGAACCACAGATCCGGCCCTGTTGCTAAGCCAGAATTTAACAATTATTATTATTTTAAACTCTATTAATATTTACTTAAAGCACAAAACCACTTGTTGTGTCAGTCCTATCTCAGCAGTGGATAAGCACAAGCCTAACACCTGTGGTTGTTGGCAGAGTCTACTATTTCAGGTGGGTCTCTCCACAACCTGTAGGTGACTGTTGGTGCAGCATTTCTGTCACACTTAATGTAATAGGCAGCAGACAGTGTTTTCTTGAACTGACGTACTAAAGTTGCATGCATTCAGTTGTGCTTACATTAAACACTCAGAAAACAGCCCTTCTAGAAGGTTTTGCCAATTTGTTATTATCATTTTAGAGTATGATGTAATTTCAGCACCGGCATATGGCAAAATTCTTTCAGCAATTAAAAGGATCTTGCATGATCACTGAATAGGTATAATTATATTCTTGTATGTCCACTCAGGTTCTGCAAAGTTCTGTGTTATGTCACACAACTTCATTTTAGACAACTGAAAGTACAGCATTCTGACTTTAACAATACAGGGCATTTAGCAATTTATCATAAATGAAGATGAGTTTGCCCCTGTCAGGATTAAACAATATAAAGAATGACATTGCTCACCACTTATCACCATGAGAAATTCTATAGTTGATGGAAACTATTTTGATAATGATTCATTGCACTAATTTAATTATTAATTATTCCCTCTTCCTTTTATAGGAAGAAAATATCAGCTTTCTGGCAATGAGCATAGAAATAATAAATTGTGGCAATAATTTAAATAAGAACACACTAAAATCTTGGCCAGCATTTCTAAGCCTAGATACCTGCAACTGCATAAAGTCATATCCAACACCTCTGCAAAGGTACAGGAAGAACCTGCACTTCCTCTTTACTCCATTGACTTTTGGTAACAAAATTTGAAAACTAGGCCTTTTGGTATGCAAGTATCATCTCACATATAAATGACTGGTTTTAGGAATATGGTTAGACCATTTTGCTTCTCTTCCCACTGGAAGACAAGTTCCTGTCTGAACAAACCCAAAGCTTCTGCAGCATATATAGGCCAAGTCTTCAGAGCCTTGAGTAACATCTAGATTGTTTACCCTTGGGAGATGGGCTAGATATGCTAAATTCTTCAGATCAGGACACAGATCTCTGGGAAGAGAGGAGTCAGATTGACAAAAAAGTCATGGAAAGCACGAAAAAACAAATAGCAGATAGTTATTTCCTATTCCTTGCAACAATAGAACTATGAAATGTTCAATAAATATTTGAACATGAGGTTTTAAACCAAGAAATTCATTACAATTTGGCACAGCACATAAGAGTGCCAAAGAAAATTAAAGTGGAATCAAAAATGGTTGAACCAGTTTAAGGAAGTTTAATCCACTGGGAGATTTTAAATACAAACAGTCTTCAGACCAAGAAATCCCACTATGATCTATGCTTGGAATGTGAAAGAGCATACTACAAGAGTCATAGAATCATAGAATTATAGTATATTCTGAGTTGGAAGGGACCAACAAGGATCATTGAGGTCCAACTCCTGGCCCTGCACAGGACAACACCAAAAACCATACCATGTGCCTGAGAGTGTTGCTCAAACACTTCTTGGATTCTCTCAGGCTTGGTGCTGTGACCACTTCCTTGGGGAGCCTGTTCCAGTGTCCGACTACCCTCTGGGTGAAAAAGCATTTTCTAATATCCAACCTAAACTTCCCCTGACACAGTTTCATGCCATTCGCTCAGGTCCTGTCACTGGTCACCACAGAGATCAGTGCCTGCCCCTCTGCTTCCCCTCGGGAGGAAGCTGTAGATTGCAATGAGGTCTCCCCTCAGTCTTCTCCAAGCTGAACAGACCAAGCTGCTCCTCACACAGCTTCCCCTCAGGGCCCTTCACCATCTTCATAGCCTTCCTTTGGTCGGTCTGTAATAGCTTAAGATCCCTCTTGTTTTGTGGCACCCGAAACTACACACAATATCCAAGGTGAGGCCGCCTCAGTGCAGAGCAGAGCAGGACAATCCCCTCCCTGGCCCGGCTGGTGATGCTGAGCCTGATGCCCCCCAGGACAGGGTTGGCCCTCCTGGCTGCCAGGGCACTGCTGGCTCACATTCAACTTGCCATCAACCAAGAAAGCTTGCTGGTTCCCATCACGTTTTCCTAAGCATTTGTAACTGAATATAATGGTGGAGATTTAATCATGGATATTTAGTCTGACCTAATTCTTTTACTCAATCTTGAGATCAAGAGAGCAAAAAAAAGAAAAATGGCTAAATAAATGGAAGTGCTGGCAGTCGCAGCCTTCAGTGCTCAGTGACCTCCTCATGGCCCTGAACTTTGTTCTGATTTGTATGCACTATTTTTTCATCTGAAATTTTGCAAAACGTTTCAGAACTAAATGCAATTATTTTAAAAGGATCGATAATGTTGTAAGACACCTCAGACTGTAAAGTGTGCCTAAAATAAATTCTTAACTTCTTTTTTGGAGAGAAAGAGATTTGGAATAAGCTTGCGTGTATGTTCAGAAAATATTAAAGATGTCCCTGAATCAGATTAAATGCTAGCTCTTTGGGTCCTAATATCTTGGCAGGCTGCCAGATAGCAATCTTAGTGATTGAGTCATTTTGTACAGGGAGATGTTCCTCAGATAATGCCCAAGTGAGTCATGAGATCTAATACTATTAAAAAGAGTCATGAGGCCCACAATATTAATTAAATTTATGCTACTAAGCAGAGGAATGCTTAATGGAAGAGGACAAGAATAACTCATTTTGAGTCCCTTCCAATGGAATGAGAATAGAAGGAGCATTGGCCATAACTGAAATATAAATTTGTGTCCGTGTGGTCTTCCCTTATGAGCTACATAAGATCTGGAGTGGTCACAATACCATTAGTGAGATTAGAAACATGGGGTGTGGGGTGTGGAAGATGCTAGAAGGGATGGCCTGGGGCTTTCCAGAGATTGTAACCTCTGCCTACTTCACTCTGAGTGAAATTCTCTTAGATAAGTTCACATGACAAGATGAAAGAGTTCAATGACTGCTAAGTCTAGATAAACATAGACTCAGGCATCACTTCTATTATTCATCCTTGCAGAATCCACATTTTCCTGTACTAATCAAAGAGTGGCCTTGTTTTCTGTGTCACCCAGATGTAACAAAGATAGGGTTTAACTCATACAACATAAGAAAATAAAGAATTGTATCCTACACCCTGTTAAAATGCAATTATTGAGAAGACCTGAATCATACTTTTGTGGTTTCTTGAACACTTCAACTAAACAGGTATTCAGAGATTGGCACTTATTCAAGTCAAAATAAAAATAGATTTTCAAATACTTTTGCTAGTTTTTCTGCCATGGCCTAAAAAGGAGGACAATTAATCTGTATATTTTTTAATAATCAAAACTTTGTTCTGAGGTTCTCGAGTTTCATATATGACAGGCAAATTTCATTCTGCACCCTCTTTTTTGCTTTCTTTTGTGAGTACCCCGAAGGAAGCATAAAAAATGCCACTGACACAGTATACACTTTTGCTCTATACAATATATACACTTATATTATATACCACAGTAACTCATCTGGCTTGCAGCAAGTCAAACCACCTGTCACATATGGCAGGAGCTCTGCTCCTTCTGCCCCAGCAAGCAGCACAGCACAGCACCAGGGTTGTAGTGACGTTGCTGAGGAGCCCCTGCCCAGACCCTTTGTGTGTCAGGGGGTTGTCTGGGCTGCTGCAGCTCAAGGACCCAAAAGCCCATGAGCAGCCAGAGCTCACCGAGTGTGCTCCTGCAGCACAGCACACCTGCAAAAGGATTGCAGTATCCCTAGATCCCTTGAAAAGCAGTGACCTGAGGGACAAAGGTTCAGTTAGCACTTCCATTAGTCATGAAGGGAATATTTTAATCTCTAAACTCCTCAACTACACTGTTTAATATAATTTCTTCACTGCTTGTTTCTGCAACTGATTAAAAATAGTCATCATTAAAATCTGATAAAACATGTTCAGTTTACTCCTTCACACCTTGCCTTCACTGAAAAGGTGGTTTAATGCCTTGACATAACTAAATTGGTTGTAAGTTCCAGACTGCTGAAGCATGCCTCCTATAACAAGACAATCTGTCTTCAAGTCATTTCTGTCTTGGCAGTTGCAGACAATGATTTCAAGTCTAGCACAAAAATGCCCAATTTTCTTCTCAAACAAATCCTAATCTTGTAATCCAGGGAGGAAAATGAAGCATGAAAAGGTAGCACTTCAATCAGTGAGTTTTAAAAGGCTTCAACATACAGTGTCTATTTTGTTTTAAAACAATTACATTGTTAAAAAAACACAGTAAATAATGAAAGAGACTGTTACTTAAGTCACTGTTGTCATGTGAAAAACCATCTTTAGTAATTTCAGTTTCTTCAAGTCAGATTTAACTTTTATATACCACTCTGGAAAGTATGCACAGATTCATATTTTCACTGTGCCTCCTGATATGAAGACAACTGCACTGAGCCACAGGAATTTCGGGTTCAAACCATGCACAGAGAGAGGCAGGAAGAATGAGTTTTCAATCTGTTTGGGGTCCCGTGTGCCCATGTGAAAGGATATGCCTTGCAAGAGCCATGCAGGATGATTCGCCCACCTTGTCAAAAACAACCTGCCGTGGAGCCAGATGTGAAATCTATTTCTCTCATTCTCACTCTAGTGTTTTCATACCATCCTTCTGATCCTGTTTTTGCACGACTGCAATTTACTACTTCTGAAAAAATAATAGAATGTAGATGCACAAATCAAACCAAATCACAGTTAACACCAGTATCAACAGTTGTCTGTCCTTGTTCTTGAAATGAGTTAAAACCTCTTCTTGTTACCCAAAATCTTGCTTTCTGTATGCTTATAGGAATGAGAGCAATATAAAAGCAAATAGTAATTCAAACTACTGATGTAAAGAGGTCTCTCCATTTATTGATACTTGATCACTTGGTACTTATTTGTACAGTTGACTGCAAGCTAATAAGAATAAAAATAAACAAAAGAATATATTTGCCTAAGGATGCCCAAATGTATCACTTACTTCATGCAATGAATTACAATTGTTTGAAAAAATACTCACTGAAATAGTTCAGAACATTTACACGCTATTGTATTTCTCAAATTTGGACTAGATCTTCAGTTCTGCCTTTTCATATAGATATTCTAGTGGCACAGAGAGGTCAGAAAGCCCCTCTTCACAAGAAAAGAAAGTAAATACAATCTAAAAACCTTAAGAACAGTCCACCAATTTTACCCTCAGTTGGGTTATCCACTGTGCTCCTGCCAAAATGGTGAGCTCTGCTGCACTTCTCTACTACGACTTTTGCAAGACATCAGAGCAGTGACAGTACACCTGACACAAACACAGCTACAACATGCTTAAAAAACAAGGTAGAGGTAGTAGTTGAAAATTTGGGTAAGCATCCTATAAAAACATAATCCTAAAAATGCAATGCTATTTTGTTCTCTCCTCCAACACAGTGCTTGCTGAACAGCAAATCTTCCTAATGAATTCATAAGACAAATAGTCATTGGTCAGTCCAAGTACAACCCAATCCTTCATGGCAATTCACATGAAAAGCATAACAAGAATGCAAAGAGCTCAAAGATTAATAACAATAAAAAAATAAAAAGTTTGCAAGAGAAATCTCTCTATGCAATCTTCATTTTGTTTTGCTCCAGCAAATTCATTTTTAAGACTGGCTATTAAAATATAAACCACCCTGTGAAATATTTTCATTGTCTCTTCACAGTCCCTTTCTGAATTTGTGCCAGCAGAGCTATTAGCAGTGATTGAAGGTGAGACAGACAAGACGAAATTCTCCAGAGAACAAGGCAAGAGACACCTTTCTGCCCTCAGCCCATCAACTATAATGAATGATAGGCACAGTGCATGACAGGGACTGAAATAGGAGACTGTGACAAAGACAGGCTTAGGAGTGCTTCAGAATAATTCATTCAGCTGCATTTGGCAGCAGCAGATCATAATATTTTTTTTGTAGCTACACTGTCAATGCAAAAAAATAAAACACGGAATCACATTTGCATGCTGATTCCATTACAGCCAGAAAGAAAGGAATAGTGAGTTAATAAAATGTTTAAATTATATTCTCCCTCTTATTTCCTGCTGCCCGTGAGCACACACAGCAGTATGAGACACATGCATGAGGCTGTAGGGAGAGCAAGGCCTCATTCACAATGTATTGATTACAGCTGCTTCTCCTCTCTCCCTCATTGATGGTTCATGCTAGAAAAATCCATTGCTTTACTCATCAGCTGTGCTTGGAGTTTCTTTGCTGAAAGAAGAGTTGGAAACATGGCATCACTCCTGAAGAGAGGAAAGGGATCAGGGAGAAACTCGGAGAGCGATCCAGTCTTGATTTAGAAATCAGACTTCAAGAAGCAAAACTTCAACCTCTGCCAGCAGCCCACAGCTGTCATCACACGACAGTGACTCTCTGTCCATGCTTTACCTGCTGAAATTAGCACCCCCAGGACCTCAGCGCCTCTGCATCTACATGGGCTCACAGGCACAGAAACTTGTCCCAGCCAGGCAGAGCTCCATTGAAGCAACATGTAGCCCCAGCCTGAATTCAAGAAAGACATGTAACATGGTTGGTAGAGGACTTCTGCAAGGTGCCACCACAGGGGGTGGTGAGGGCAGACCATGGCCTGTCAAATCCGGCAGGATATTTTCTACTTTCTTTGGGTTCTTCTTAATCTCCGATGGATTTAAGCTAACAGGAATGTACCAAAAATGCCTATTGCATGATGCCCAGTGCAGAAACTACACAAATTCCATGTAGTCTAACTATAGTAACCAAGCATTCATCTAGGATATAGAAAAATAACTATAATCATTTATTCAATTATGTAAACAGCTTCAAACTTCTTTTTCCCACTCCTTGCTCATCACTAACATAGAAGCCACTTCAGAAGACAAACAACTTTACCCACTCTTCCTTTGGAAAAAACAGCACAGAGAAATGAAGTAAACATTACGCTAAACAGAATTCTCACCCTACTCTGAGGCTTGTTTAGGTACATCTTGATATTATAATAAACAGTCTTAATACAACAGGTACAAAATGTTTTTATGGCAGTGACTGGTACAGCAAATGGGCTATGCAGGGACTTTCCTTAAAGATGGAAGATGCAGTTTTGAATTCCCATCAGACAGGAGAGGGGACTGAACTTCTGTCTATCACGTCACAGATGACTGCCCTGAACACTGAGCTTACTGCTGGGGAGGAGGAAAGATGCTTCCTCTGGTGGCATTATACAACAATGACCCCTTGCTCTATTTGGAATAAAAATGAGCATGGGCACTTACTTTCAGGAGTTTTGTTCAAGGAGTCTCCAGCAGAGAAAGGCACTTTTCTGAGGCAGAGGACAGGCTGGCTCAGCAGGCTGCTTGCCAATCTCCTCTGTGCATGATTATTCAGGATCGCCATCCTCTGCATGGAGATTGTCACCATCCAAACTGAGGGCTGATAACCATTTTAGGAGCTCAGCACCTAACACTCTCCCAGGACATGGTTCCCAGTCCAAGCTGTGACCCCCTGATAAAGACAACTAACACTAAACCATCTCACTAACACACTGACTGGAACAATCTGCAACCTTCTTCCTTTGTTCTGAGTAAAAAGATAAATTATGATGAATCACAACAGGTGACATGATCTTTTTTAGCATGTTCAGTTTTGTCTAGGAATTTGAGTTGTACAGTTTGCTACCAAAAAACACTAATGAATTTAAGCTACTAGAACACAAACTCCTGAATATAAAAATACAGTAAATATGGCTTCATAATGTATACACACAAAAAGATTTAGATATTTGCTAGGAAAAAATATCCCCAAAAAATCAATTAATAAATATGCTTCAAGAAAGCCAATTTCAATATATTAGATGCTGTTACTGAAGCCTAAAAAGAACCCAGGCATGTCAGTGAAATACTGATCTTTGGCTTTCAATGTGCCTACCGGGAATGAAACAGAGACTTCTAATGAATGCATATTTATCAGTAAAAGTCAGTGTTTACCTGTCCTCTACAGATGCCAAATCTCACCATTGGTTTTAATGGGAGACACAATATGAATGTCAGTAGGAGCTGGATCTGAAGTACATCTGTGAGAACAGAATAGCTCTCTTGTATTGTTTCATATAATTGGCTGAGGAAAACTTTTTAAATGTCACAACAAAAAAAGTTCCTGCTGGCAGCCAGTTACCTTTGAAATGCTTACAGAAGCATTATGTCTACTCTGACATGGGGATACTGCAAGAGGTTTGACTCATGATTTTGAAGCAGATGGGAAAGTTCAGTATGTGCTTTCCCCACACCGGAAGCAATGAATGAGGAGATGAGACAGAATGAAACACCAGACATAATGTGATGAGTACTTGGACTTTCCAAGTCTTCTTCAAACCACAAATTCCTTGGGTTGACTCTTTAGTGAGAAAAGATGTTGTTCGGCTTTTTAAGTTACCAGAAATCTGACACTTTAGACAGATTCTAAAAAGGGAACTGGAAATCTTCTTACAATTAATATTTCCAACTAGGCAGTGTAGGATGTACAATTCCATATACAAGCAGTTTTGGTTCTCTAGATTGATTTGAAGTAAATAAAACTGAACATAGAATAACTAAGCATATGTTTAGTTTAGCATCAAATGCATTATTCCTCCCAGGTTGGCTCAGGTACTTGTTGATCTTCTCTCTGTGCTCTGTCCAGGAACTTGTGAAGAGCTGCAACACAACTGGGATAGCATAAAATGTTCGTAGCTGACAGAGCTGACAATTTTGCATACTTGCAATGACTGGGTACAAGTCAGTTCAGACATGCATAGGAGGCTGAGGTAAAATAAGATTGTCCTTCACAGAAGGAAGCATGTTCTCCTACTACTGTACTATCAGATCACATAACTGATTCATAGTTATTCATATTTTGATTTTCACTGTGGCCATGAAAGCTGAAGTTTTGTATCAGTCTATAAGCAGAGTAAAGACCTGGCTCCACTGAAGTCAGTGGCAAAACCTCAGGGTTTTTTTAAAGGTTTCCCAGTAAAGAAGTAATACATTAAAAAGACATCAAAATAAGACTATTGGTTAATTGCAGTACAAATACTCCTACTGGAAAACCGATTAGGGGAGTGCAGTGAGGATGGATTACAAACCCTGAGGTAAAACTAAATGTAGTTGGTGACAGCAGGAAGCAGTTTATATCTTCTTTAGCTAACATTTTGTACCCACAACAGAAGCACAGAGAGATATGAATGAACCCAGTGTTAAGAATTAGAAATTTGCCTGCACTATATACTGTGAGAAAGTGAATGGCTGAGTTTCACTTCCCCAGCTAAACAGCATCACATGCAGGTGCGTGCAAGTGAGTGTGCACAAATTAATACAGACTGAAAGAAACCTTCAGGGATACTCTAATTGATAACTCATGGAAACACAATAACCATCTTATTTTCCACTCTGAGAGAGATATTTCCTTTCCAAAAGACAGATAGCTATGTCCATCTTACAGGGAGTTACTAATCAGGCTCTCCTATGTTACTGATTCTAATTGAAGAGCAGAGTGTATAGACAACTAATTGCCTATCTCCTTTCAGAAGTAGATAAACTTACTGCTACATGTCTGGAAGTAGATATAAGGCTCTCTCACAACAAGGTAACTTCCATACAGTCTAAAACACAGTATGATTCAGTAGGAAGCAAAATAGAAGCCACCAGTAATACCAAGTAGGTTAGGCTTTCTCCTGTTTTTAATGGAATTATTAACATAGAGAACAACATAAATAAAATTGTTACAATCTCACAAAGGAAAACAAATGTTTAATAGTCTCATACTTTTTCATGCCATATAAACATTACCAGTAATCAAACAGGGTATAATCATTTTATATGTATTCAAAAATAAAGGTGTGTAGAACACAAATACGTGGAAATGCTTGGTAAATACTTACCTTTCTGCAACAACTACTGCTCTTTCCAAAGAACCAAACTAGCCAAATTTCCTCACACAGATGATACTCCACAGAAAGCAGGTAAGAAACTTTTCCAAACCTGGAGGGGTATCTGCTCCTGCAAGAAGTCTTAGTTTTCAGGGGAAATATCTGCAGAGAATGGAGCTGCAATTCCTAGCATTAGGAAGAAAGTCAGATGTGATCCTGAACAAAATGCAGACAGATGTTTCCAAGCATGTGTGTGTAACACTGAGGGGTGTGAGATACAGCAATCGCTATGACTGGCTACCCAGAGAGCTTGGCCAAGGTAGCTCACCAGGAGCCAAACTATGGGTGCAGTTCAGTTTAAGATGAAACCAATTCAATTTAGAGTTTTGCATGGAAATGTGTTCACATGAGCAAGGATTTGAAGCAGCTGTTTGAGTGGGTTGAAACCCGGAGCTTGATTCAGCTGCCCAGACTCCATGCTTTTTAGAAATCCTTGCTATTGAGATCTCCCTGGGGCAGCTGGTCAGTGCAGCAGGCACAGGACCTGTCAGAGACCTCCAGCCCTCCAAGGCAGCCACTGAAGACCAGCAGAATAATCAATGCTTAGGCAACAGAACCATGCCCTAGATTCACATGTGAAAAACTGCCTGCCTCTACCTAAACCTAGAAATGCTTGTTTGGAGCTGATTGAGACTGATTAGGACCTATTCATGGTACCTCTGCTTTGGAGGGACACTCCTGCCATCCCTTCTTCTGTGTACATATGGGACACAAGACACCAAAGAAAAACTGTTGCTGTGTCCACAGGTACTGATATCTATGCATGCAGTATGATACACCTCTGTCACTATTCACAGGAATACTAACTTTGGGCAGAAGAAAAAAGAGTCTTAATTCAAGAAACCTAACAATAGTGAGTCTCTTCTATGTATGCATCCCTTTTGTTTTCCCACGACAAGAAGTTACATTAACAGGTATCCACAATGTGTATGCAAGTTACTCATCTCCTGATAAAACACACTCTTTTATTTTTAAATACCTAGAATTAGATATTGAACAGTTTTAAAAGATCCGACCAGTCTAATAGCATTTTTACAGGCAGAAAAAATACAAACCTTTTTAATATACCAAACTGAAACTGCATATTGGCTCCTCTCAGAACACTTTGAGGCCTGCAGGGAGCTTGAATAAGAAGTTTTGATGAATGTCTTTTGTTATTTTCCTCTCAGAAACAAAGCAGCATAAATAAAATAAATAACAAAGCAGTCTCTACTGATGACACACAAGCAAAAATGGCATCATTAAGATGTCAATGGGCAAAATGTGTTCAGAGCTGTTTGCTTGTCAGTTTACAAATGAGAGTTTAATCTTTGCATGCCAAAGGTAGCAAGTAGGACATGGGAAAGATTTATTAAAAGTAATGATTAGCTTGCTTCAGATCTGAACAATAACCTGCTTCTTGGAAACTGTAGAATGAAAGGCCCAGCTGTTTCATTCCAAGCCTAACTGGAGTGACCCTGAACACAGCCTAATTGGCTCCTCCATTTACACTCAATGCATTTGTGGCTTTCAGTTGCAGCAGGGCAGAGACAACACCCAGATGTCTTTTATTTATAAACCAAAACCTGAATTTTATCAGTGTCTAATACTTGATTTCAAGACTATTACACCATCTAATGTCTCTCTTTTCTCTAAATTACTCCTATGTAGCCCCAACCTTAACTACATGCTGATATGATTTGTATCTTGTAAACTGTCAGAGGACTGAATTTTTATTGTGGATGTGATGACTGCAACGAATGTGTGACTCATTGCCACATCTTTTATTGATGGGGCTGGGGGTTACACTGCAGGACATTAGCAGAGAAAGAAAGATGATTTGTAAATTAAACTCTGAGAAAAGAGAGCATCTTGCAGGAAACTATGGCCAGGAATTAGTTGCCTCCTAGGTGGGTTTGTCTTTTACAATCATATTCTCACTGGTTTAGCATTTTTCAGTCTTTGGTCTGATTGTATTTCTTAGTCACAGACAATTCTCTTTCTCTTTGCCCAGCCATGTTCTCATTGTTGTACACCAAAATGAAACCACCTAAATAAAAATGCACAGTGGAAGGCAATTCACCATTTGTCTTTCCTTGAAAGCTTTCTCACATACAATCAGTCAGTGCAGAAGTAAATCACTGCTCCTGAATCTCTTTTCTCCAAACACCTAGATATCCTGATTTTCTCAACTATTTTGTTTTTCTTCCCTAGTTTTCTAAACCAAACGAACATCCAGGCATTACGTCTGGCTAAATTCTCATAGAACACATACTCCTTTCTTTCTGTGAAATAGCAATAAACACACCCAGAGCTTGATGAAGGCTAACGGCTTGACAAAGACCATGCATTCATTTCTCATGAAGTAACAAGATCTTTCTCAGCTCGCCATAAAGCCACTCTCCCCATATTTCCACACACCAAATAACAATGAATGAACAGAGCTGCATAGACCTACAGTTTAACTTGGCAACCTACAATTATCTCAGGTGAGGCTTCACACCGACTTTCTGAGAGGAGAAAGAGCTGCAGGTAATTGAAAACTGTTCAGGACCCTCAGTGCCAAGCTGGTGCAGAATACTGGGGAGTCAATTAGAGAAGTTGCTGTTCTGTCCTCTGGCTAAAAAGACTTATTCATGAGGGGTTTTGTCAGGAGGTCCTTCAGCAGTGCATGAGAGACAGAGAGTGAATTGGAGGGGATCAAGGACAGGACAGAATAAGAGAATCAATTAGGTTGGAAAATAACTCTGAGATCATCAAGTCCAGTGTAAGACCAATCATCACCATGTCAACTAGAATATGGCACTCAGTGCCACATCCAGTCTTTCCTTAAACACCTTCAGGGACAATGACTCCACCACCTCCCTGGGCAGTCCATTCCAATATTTAATCATTCTTTCTGTGAAGAATTTCTTGCTAATGTTCAATCTAAACCTCCCCTGGTACAGCTTAAGACTGTGTTCTCTCATCTTAATGCTAATAGCCTGGGAGAAGAGACCACCTACCATGTGGCTATAACCTCCTTCCATATAGTTGTAGAGAGTGATGAGGTCCCCTCTGAGCTTCTTTTTCCCCAGGCTAAACAATCTCTGCTCCCTTAGCCACTCCTCACAGGACTTGTGCTCCAGACCCTTCACCAGCTTTGCTGCCTTTCTTTGGACTTTCTCCAGCACCTCAATGTCCTTCCTGAACTGAGAGGTCCAGAACTGGACACAGTACTTGAGGTGTGGCCTCACCAGTGTCAAGTACAGGGGAAGAATCGCTTCTCTAGTCCTGCTGACAACATTATTTCTGATACAGGTCAAGATGCCATTGGCCTTTTTGGCCACTTGGGCACACACAGAACTAAGGACTTCATTTATAAACAGTGTGTATACTGAGCTGAAGAAAAAAGAAACCAGAAGTCATAGGAGAGTGTTACAAGGTTCTTTCTAGCAAAGAAAGAGGCATGAGAATTATCCAAGACAGCTGGGAAGGCACCTTTACTAGAGGCAAACTATAACATCAAATGCAGCAATCTCATCATGGGCTACAGCTGCAACAGAACAAATGATCTTGCCAATCTGCTGGGAAGACATGATATGATGTATCACTGTATACCTGTCGCAGTTTCTCTTTGTTTTATTTTCTCCAGTTATTTTCCATTTTGTTTAGTCTTTTATGGGTATATTGCAAAACACAGTCTGGGCTGGGTTAGCACTACTTTCACAAACTGGTCATAGGCAACCTCTTGGATAGAGTGAAAGAGGCTTCAATAAAAACATCAAACTGAAAATATTTTTTTCCTCCATTGTTTTTTCCTATTATCTCAGCAAGTTATACAGTCAAGGACTCCACTTGCTCTTTGGCGTGATAATATTTATGCATCTACCTGGGATTAAGAAATATTAGCTACATTGAGCTTTAATGTTACTGGGACAAAAATGTCTAACATAAATATGTGTCAGTATCTGTGTGCATGCTTTGCAAATCCATATATATATATATATATATATATATGTATATATATATATTTGTGGGCTGCAGGGATGGGGGAGGAATAGTTACAAGTCTCAAACCTTGAGATGTTAATGAGTGTTCATCTAGAAGGGAAGTAAGTAAGTAGCTCACAAACTTCTGCAGATAAGCACCCATGTGTTTCAGTAATGTGTGTTGGCAGCACCTGAGAAGTAACTTGCCCTTCAAGTCTCTTTCAGGTGACAGGTGGGTCTGTTACCACTTTTCTCAATCTATGATGGCCATCAGTATATGCTGGCAAGAAAAAAAGAGATCTGCATATCTTCATATATTGAATCCAACACGAAACTAACAAATATTTATAAACCACCTCTCTTACACAAGCAATCTATCACTTCCAAAGTTATTTTTCCGTTAAAAAAATAAGAAATAATTTTTCTCACAGTCAGAATTATATATTTTCTTTAAAAAATACATATGAAAACAGGGTTTGTGCTAGACTCAACTGCATTTGTTCTGCACCTCCTCTGACCCTATTAGAGCATGTATTGGGTTTGCATGGCCAGGTTTTGGCAGTGGGGGAATACAGGGGTGACTTCTGTAAGAAGCTGCCAGAAGCTTCCCCCATGTGCAATGGAGCCAATGCCAGTCGGCTCCAAGATAGACCCACTGCTGCCCAAGGCTGAGCCCAGTGACGGTGGTAACACCTCTGGGATAGCAGATTTAAGAAGAGGGGAATTTACTGCACAACAGCAACTGCAGACAGAGAGAGGAGTGAACACGTGAGAGCAGCAGCCCTGCAGATACCAAGACCAGTGAAGAAGTTGGGACAGGAGGTGCCCCAGGGGCCAGAGCAGAGGTTCCCCTGCAGTCCATGGCTCAGACCATCGTGAGGCAGCTATGCCCCTGCAGCCCATGGAAGTCCACAGTGAAGCAGATATCCACCTGCAGGCCCTGAAGGACCTCATGATGGTAAGGGGTGAGTGATCTCTCCCTGTTCCTTATCTCAACCCATAAGCCTTTCATTGTATTTTCTCTCACCTGCCCAGCTGAGGAGGGAGTGTTAGAGCTGCTTTGGTGGGCATCTGGCATCTGGGCAAGGTCAAACCACTACACAGGAAAATAATACTAAACTTGTGACAAATTACTTGGGACTGAAACTTTAAAATAATATAAATCTACTTAATGCTTCTGACCATTTAAATTAGACATAAAATATTATATGTCAATTTGATGAGTATTCTGAGACCAGACAAGAATTCAGAGATCAAAGAGGCAAAAAAGGCCCTTGTAGAGCCCAAGGCAATTGTCTGGACTCTTTGGAGTCATCATATATGCTACTGCTTTGGAAATACCAGACACAGCTTGACCTTACCTAGGAACAGTTTTCTATCACTTACAGAAAATGATCCCACAGGTCCCATCTTGCAAGCACTTTAACCAGAATAAATTATACTAGTTAGAACCAATTCCACTGTCCTCAGTTTCACTCAATGCTCACAAAGCAACAAATACTGTGCCTGGCTGTCAGATGCACAGGTCTTTAAAAATAACAATATTGAATTTTGCCATTTATTTATTGTTTGTTGATTATTTGATCTTGGGTTTTATTAGCATATTTTTGAAAAGTTGTGACGAACTTTCCACAGTTGACCTTTCATTGTATATATGGAGTCTAGATAAATGCTTTGCCCATATACACAAATGTTCAGAAAAGACGATGAACCGCCTCAACTGATTAATAAACATACTGAATATCTTCAGTAACTGTGTTGTTAGTGACCCAAAGGCTATTTTAAAAATAGAGGTACTAAAAAAAAAAGAAAAAGGAAGAAGGAGAAGAGGAAGACAAGATTATTTACCATGAATTATTTTGGCTATGCCTGACTGAGCATGCAGAGCTAACCACCTGAGGCCATTGCTGGTTTTAAGCATGTGCTGACATCACCACTCAGCCTGTTCAATGTGGTGCTACAATTGGCTTGATTTTGGAAAAAAAGGATTTGCTGGGTGCCTTTAGCAGTGCAGCTGTGGCTGAGTTAACAGCTCATCAAAGTACTGGTGCAATAAAGACTGTCTTCCAGGACAATGAGATACTATCCATGACTTCTGTAAAATTGAAAACAAAAGTGAAAAATGTGGCTCTGAGGAATATCTAAGGCATTTCCTGCTGAAACAGCTATTCTAATAAATACTATCTTGTTCTCAGTCGAGGGTATGTGGCAGATTAAATGTATATTTCAGGAACACACTGGGAGCCCCACTGAAACCCAACCAGCCTATAAATGACATGCAACCTTCTATTTTTTTCTGATGCTGGCAAGGTACCTCTCTTTGAAAGGTTTTTTAAAAGCTATTATTTTAACCTACAAAGGGGTTTTACTGCTGTTAGCTTCCACAAACACTGCACAAAGAAAGAATAAACCCATTACACTCATTTTTTCTGCTTTTATCCTTTGATGAGCTTGGGGAGGGGAAAAAGAGAAAGAAATATCTCCCACAGGCAGCAAGTATACCTAATAACTGTGCTCATGTTCCTCTAACAGGAACAATTGACTCTCCATTTTAATGATACTTACTTCTTACATGTCACAGTTTTATAATAGATTTCAGCACTTACTGCAATGAGACCAGGAGTCCTTACCAGTGTACAGAACCCATGTGTAAGAAAGTTTAAATTATTCCGCAGCTTCTCCTGCTGAATGGCACCAGGTCGAGCCATGTTTTATTCATCAACCGGAAGCCTGACTTTTTAAAAAAATTCTTCTCCACTGTTTAAAACAGCAAAAAACCCCTTTGTGTCAGTCATTTGCTCTATAAACTGTAGCTCTGGGGCAGACTTTGGCTTGGACAAGTGCATCTTCATGGAAGACAATGTAGACATCACATCAGAAAGCTGCTACAAACCTGTGTTCAGAAAGTGGATGACAATGCCTATGCTTTCTGCCACAGAGGATGCAGCTTTTTTTACCAGTATAGAAATCTTTTCTGTAAATCATGCTCTGATTTTTGGTTTTTGTTCTCCACAGCAACAGTTATTTCATCTTGTACCTTACACTCTCATATGACTGTGTACACTTGGGTTTCCTCTTCTTATGAAGGTGTGCAAAGGCTTCTGTGGCAAAGGCGCTGTTGCAAAATAACACCCTTTTGGCATCATCACTACAACTTACTTTGTTAAATGTATTGCTGGTCAAACAAAAAATATGGACTTTATAAAATTTTGCAATAAAGCACCAAGAAGTGCAACTGTGAGCATAAACAGCTCAATTCTACTAGGATGAGTGGTCAAGAACGGATCTGAGGATGCAGCTAAACACCTAAGAAAGGTGTCTTAAGCAGTCACAGCTTGTGTCTCAAGGCTCACTGATGGCATAATAGTATTTTGATTACTGCTATTCTATGTAAGTTATAAATCCATACTTTTGCAATTACCCCTGACATACTTATTCAAGACAGACACAAGCTGTGCTTCTGATGTACCTGCACAAGAAATAACTGCATCCAATGGTAAGAACAGAGAGAAGGTGGGAAGATTTACTTTGAGCCTTTGTTGTTTCTGTGTGCATGGATTGTGTCCAGGTCACAATCTATTGGCTAGAAAAAATGAGAAGAATGGACATTTAAGGATGAAGAATGATTCTGGGCAAATTTTAATATTCACCACTCAAAATATATCGAGGACAAAAATAAATTGTGCCTAATTACTACCTGCACAGCCATGGCAGTGCCTCTTATCTAAGTTAATAGCAGCCACATATGGACAATCAAGAATAAAATTTGGCCAGCAATCAGGATGAGAACCTGTGGAGAAGTTACGTTTACCACATCACAGGCAATACAGTAGGGTTAAAAACAGCAACCTTCATCAATAATTTAGCCACTAGGCAGATTTGCTTCTGCATCACAAAGCTCCAGCAGGACAAATCAAATTCATAGGCTTGATTCTGGCATTCAACAATGTTTACTGCTTTATTAGAAATGGCAATAGGAAAGTGTTTCCCCTCTTTCTTCTCACACTTATGAATATGTCCCTTTCATAAGGAATAAACTGGAACAGCCACCAGCTGGTTGCAAATTACTGGTCATTAGTGCTGACTAGGACTGAATTTTAAACCGTGAATTTCCTAAACTCCTTCAGTTACAACATCATTTTGCAACAATCTGCATAGTATCCAAGAAGACGAGAGTGTGTAGCTCTCTTGCTTGTAATTTTTACGGGATTTGTTTATTTTTCATGGCATCATGAATAGTCTGCCTCAGCGAGCTCTACTAACCAAGTTGTGAAGTACTTCAATCTGCTGAGGAAAACCAAACTGCCTTATGAGAACTTTTCAGAGTATCTCAAATACCTGGTAAGTTGCTGAAAGAAACAAGAGTCATATAGTCACCAGCTGCTGGTGGACTATCCTGCATGGGGATACATAGTGTTGGACACAGTGGCATTCATGGAGACCCTGTGAGCCTGGTGAACTTGATTTTGGAGCACCTGCACAGAGCTGGCATGGGTCTGGATATGTTAGAGAGAACAGAACAGAGATGCCAAGTTAGCTCCACTGCTGCTACAGTTCATTCATGCTCCAGTTCTTGCATTTGACATTTTTTTCTTTCTGCTTATGCAGTTACATCTTCTGGCCTTTTGTGTGACAAACCAAGAGCTGGGGTTTTAGTAGTGATTCTAGTAAGGAGAAGCCAGTGAACCAGTTAGCCATCATTGGTGTAACTTTTTGTTTAGAAGAATGCCCAAACAGAAAGAAAAAAATTCTTTAGGCTTCTGGTTTTATCTTTCCTCCTTTGCATAAGTAACATGGCGCTGACTATATTATACTCTAAATACTCTTCCCTTATAAATAATACTGGTACTTATATCCTGTCCTTAATTTAACTGTCCCATTTAAAGGTCCAAAGCAGATAACACACAATGTCTCTGCCCTGCTGCCTGCAAGAACCAGGAAAACAGTAACTAATTCAACTGCTTCCTTCTTCTGAGACTTGCCTGCCAGCAGTGTATGATTCAAGGGCCTTATCCTTGCAGAGTGGCAAAGTCAGGGGAAAGATTTCCATCAAACCTGATTAGAGTCCCATCATGGGCTACTGAAAATTATTCATCAAACAGTTGAGCAGTGAATAATGTGCAACAGTCAGGCTGCTCAGCAGCAGCTTCAGAGGAGCAGTCCATCCTCAAACAGCTTTCCTGATGCTGGTTACTCCTGATTAGGCACCTCGCTGGCTCAGCCCCAGGATGGGGTCTCTCTCTCCCTCTCCACCCCTGAACTTTGAGATGTTGTTGCCAGAGTAGCTTCTTCTGCTGAGGTTTTAGGTTCAAATTCCAATATTTACCTGATCAGTGTTCAAAACTCCTTGTTATTTTCTCTCCCTTCACTAGGATTCTCTCAGCAAACCCATCTACTAGGTATTTACCAAACCCCCAGGTGAAAGGGACATGACCATGGATCAGGAGACTTTGTTTTTTCTAAAGCAGAGGAGAGCTGTGGAAAATATATTCAATCAGCCACAAAGTTTCAGTCTGCTCATCTCATGTCTCATGCTCCATACCCTCAAACCCATCACTACTGCCCTTACAGCTGGTCTCAGCCCAGCTGGGTTATTTTGTACTTTTCTGGGGCAGGACAGTTTGGATACACATTGCATATCAGCACAAACATAGGCATTACATGCATGAAAAATTGAGCTACAAAAAGTGTACAGGTTATAAAAAAGGTATTTGAGCCCTGGACAAAAAGATCCAAGACCACTAGGATCCTGCTGAACAGAAGTAATGTTATACTTCACACAAAACTCAGTGATTGCATCAGGAAACTTTGGGTTGTTTTGTAATTTGTACATTCACAGTAATGTACAACATCAAACTTCCCTGAAAGTCAGGTGGGTAGAAGACTGAAAGGTATTTTACACTCTTTGAATCCAATACCTCAATGCTGTGTACACTGCTGTCACGACCACACACAGATGCCATATAATATCATGATTTTTTTTCTTTATCATTTAGTGTTGTTGCCTCATCCACAAACCCTGCATTGCCAAAATAATAGGTAGACCCACCTCATCTACACACGTCACTTACCTTTCCAAGATGTCTTGCACTGTCTCTACTTGGGGATGAAATGTATGTCCCAGCTCCTCATAAACCTGTCTTAAATGAAGGATCTACTCATTTCAACAAAATTTAATCCAACCCATAACCTACTCTGTCAAGCAATTAACATGTTTCAAATGGTCAAACTGCACCGAAAACTTGCTCATTCTAAATACTGGTTTGTAATCTTAACTAAATAATTCACACCTGCTAACGTAACTATAATTGCAGCCTAGTAACTCTGACAGTGCTTGTTCAAGAATGAATACCTGAGGCTTATTCCCAAGCCCAGAGGCAAACACATTTATTACATTTTGCAATTTGCAATCACAATCACAAGAATTACAATCCTCTTTGAAGAAAACCCTTTTGAGAATCACCTGTTTGTCTGGAAAATAAAATTTTTAAAGGGGAAGAAAGAAGAATTACAAAAAAGAGACATCTGAGTTGGGCATGTTTCAAAACCACAGTAAAGGAGCACTTAAAATGTATCCTGCTGTTCAATTAAGGAGCAGAAGAAAAGAAAGTGCCCATAGGTTTTAAAATGTCATGACATTCTTGTACATTAAAAAAAAAGTAAGAATAGGGTGTCCAGAAAGGTCTCTGTTTGCAATTTCAGGCAAAATTGAAGCAGACCTTAAAATTTTAGATAACTAAATATTTAATTAAATTGATTATCAAAGTTTCTACCAAATGCTGAAAAGGACTGGAAAGTGGATTTTGTCTTGTCTCTTTATGATGCATAAATTTCAGCCCTGCATTAAATACATTTTATAAAGAGCATTACATTGTGAGCCTGGTCAATGGAGTCTGTGTCTTGAATGGTAGAGTACTCTATTCCCCAGTGGCACTGGCTGCCTTTTTACATTGAATTTCTAAGCCATCCTTTATTGCAGCATATATCTGTGAAAGCATTCAGTCGTGCAAACAATAACAAAGCACAAACAATGGGTGTTTGTATTTTAAGCCACACATTGCAAATACAGAAAAGATGACCTCAAACTACTTACCACTGTAGGAAATGGCAATGGGCAACATTCATTTTCACTTGTCTGAAATTTCTTTTTGAGGGAATTGTTTGCCTGGGGAAAGAGGCAGGGAAGAATCCAGTGGTTCCTGGTCCCTGGCTGGCTTCAGCCTGGGTTTTCTGAAGGGTGACACACAGCACAGTAAGCTGTTGTATGCATTTGGAAAATACCAATTCAAATTCCCACTGAAAGTTTTAAAAATAGAAATGTTGCAGGAAAAAAGACTGTTAGGTGAAGCAGTCACTTTAGGAAGTTCTAAGAAAACAGTGTCTAAGTTGTTTTCCTCTGCTGAAGTCCCTGCTTTACTCAATTTCAGCCATACAGTTTCTCTGAGCACCGTTGGTGAAGGAAATGCTCCCCTACCTCCATGTCTGGCCAGCACCATCAATATGGAGCATGATTCACAAATAACTATGTGGGTTTGTATCAAAGGAAAAACAGACAGGGCTACCAGGTTTCTCCTGTTATGGATATAATCCCCAAGACCTCAGAGTCAGGGGGCGAGTCCTTCAAAGAGTGTTTTTCTTTTGATTGTCTGTAAGAGAGGTGTTATTTCACTCCATTTTGTTTTTCTTAGCATCCAAACTGATCAGGACAAAAAATGCTGTTTCCTTTAAGAGCCTGCCTAGTTGCACAGAATATTGCTAGCATGTTGTCCCTGGGGTTTCCTCACAGAAGAGGACAAAAAGGAGGAAAAAAATGGGGAAACTGAAGACAGATGAGCTCTCTCTGTCTTCCATCCAAGAACAGAAACAAAATCAGATAGCAGTGAGAAGGGAAAGGGAAAGGGAAAGGGAAAGGGAAAGGGAAAGGGAAAGGGAAAG
>VXBX01008450.1:363576-377994 GCA_013400415.1 Scytalopus superciliaris | reverse complement strand
GGGGGGGGAACACAAAAACAACCAAAAAACTATGAGACGAGTATATGAAGTCAAAATTTAGTTTTTATATGAAGAAAATATGTATATTGCAAAATCACTCCACTGTTTGAATTATAGCTAATAGAAAATGGAATATTTAAAGTAATTAACAAGTTAATATTCAGAAGTTCAAAAATTCTTATATTATTTACAGACTTTGCAGAACTGATGCTTATAATCTCTCCCTGCTTATGTGCCTAAGAGCATCAGGAATAATAACAATGCTAATTTTACAACCTGCATACCAGCTCTAGTTTTACACTTGAGAAACTCAGATACAGAGAATGCCTAAAGTTAGAATTTAATTTGTACTAATCAATCTTGGGTGACCTACCTGAGTTATCGATAGAGTCTGTAGCAGATATAACAGATGGTTGTCTTATCATTTTATGGACTGTACAAAGAAGCTGATGCAGAAATAATTTTCAGAAGAAAAATAAAGCACCTCTAGTGAAAGCTTCCTGCTTATATTTTTAAAGAAATAAATTCTTAGAACAAGTTGTAATTACATTGTGGACTTCAGTGCTACATTTTATTATAGATATCAAAAGTACAGAAATATGCTCAAAAAGGATTATCTACATTTATGAATGATAACTCCATCAAAGAGTTGTAATGCTATAGTCTTGTTTTCAGAACTGCCTTATTACAGTCTTACGTATTTTCAAGACACATTTTCAATCAGCTCCTGCAATCTATCCCTGACACTGTTCTCCATGTGCAGTGTGACAGATACTTAGTGGCCAGCTGTGATCATTTTGTCTTGCAGCTTACTGCCACATCTACAGAAAGGTTCTGAGCACCCATGTGTAGTGTGATGGCCTCTGTAGGCAGCCAGGTAGTCTCCAAAGAGCCAGTCACCTCCTTCCAGAGCAGTGGAATCCCTGGAGCTTAAATCCCTGGTATGCAATTTTTGTCAGCACATTTGCCTAAACCCCACTAGGATGGAAATTCCTTAAACACTGGTGATTCCTCAAACATCTAATCCAACAGAGAGCACCAGGGCATGCTTCTAGGAGAAGCTTCATGCTTCAAGGTAAACTATTGCTTTGGAAGAAAAAAACTTATAAAATTAGGTTGGTTGGTTCAGGACTTGATGAGTGGCTACAGTTGTCATGGAAAGCTGTACAAAGTGAGGGAGACAAGGAGTATCTAATATCTGCCCTGGCTATGGACAGGCTCACAAACCCCTGTTTCCAGCCATGCAAGCATCACCAAACAGCTCTTGTTATCTGTACCAGATCCAGCAGGTCCTGGTGCAGCATTGCAGTTTTGAGGATTGGAAGCTTTCATTTCATTATCAAATTCCTACATCAATCTCCCAACATCCTATGTCAGTGATTTAAGAGCTTTTTAAGGAGGAAAGCAGGGGATTGTAAACACAAAAGGCTGATGTTCATGATGAAATAATAAAGCATTGAAAGCACCTCCATGGTTATTAAGGCATGAGTACCGATCTTCTAAGAGCAGAAGAGGAGTGCAACAGAACAACAAAAAAATCTCATTTCAGTCTTGGAGGTTGTGATTGCTCCTGTTGCTTGCCACCACTGCTGGGTGACAATTTGAGAGCTAGATGAGTGAACATTTTAT
Source organism: Scytalopus superciliaris (assembly GCA_013400415.1). Taxonomy (NCBI): domain Eukaryota; kingdom Metazoa; phylum Chordata; class Aves; order Passeriformes; family Rhinocryptidae; genus Scytalopus; species Scytalopus superciliaris. The sequence continues at coordinate 376,365 of VXBX01008450.1, read as the reverse complement.
GTGGCAGGTAATGAAAAATTAGGTTTTACAGTGAGAATAAGTGAACATTCAGTGAGTATAGTGGTCCACTAACTGAAAGATCACTGAGTGCTCAAAGAGCACTGTCCAGAGGACCCTTTTGCTGCTTGCTCCCCAACCAACAGGTTTGAATCATTTACTTGCTGAAGTGCAGTGGTTTTTTACCAAGAAAGGGAAAACCAAGTCCATCTGACAAAATATCAAGAAATAAGCTGAATTTAGAGGAATGTACGTGATTATGATTACTTTAATTTTATTTTGTATTTTAAATGTACACTGCATGATATTGTACTTTACTTCATTCTGAACTAAAACACAGAACTGACAGGAATCCTTTTATCTGGAAGGTAAGCATGTTGGGGAGTCCTGAGGCACCCTTCAGTCCTATGCAATATTCACATATAGAGGTACACAATCATGTGTATGCCTATACACATACATATATATGCCTATATTTTGAGCACAATAGGCACATGTGACAGTACCTCTTAGCATTAATGGATTGTCTCTGGAGCTAAAGGACAAGATTTTAATTTATTTGTAAAGGATTAGTTTTTTGTGGTGTGCAACAGGCCTGCAACTGACATTTCAGCATGAGGAAAATCACACTACTGTACAGTTTTGCTCTCCCTGATGAATTTAATCCCATGTAATTTTTATGCCTGTCACAAATAGATAGGATTATTACTGGGACATATCTACAGGTTGGAGTTGAATGTGTTATTATATCTTTAGAGACATACTCAGCCTGTCACTGATGTCCTAAAATTTTGTGCAGAATCCAATGCCTGATTAGCTCCGTATCAGCTCTCAGCTGCTCCACTCCCAAGGCAGAGGACTGTGATCCTAAGGATCATTTTTAGATCTCCAGGCTCAAGAGAATTCTGAACAATTTCCTGTCGAATGCTGAGGGACAGTCAGTCTGAACAGATCATAGGGAGCCCAGCCAAGGACCAAGGACAAGCCTGATGTAGTCCCTGGTGCAGCCTTGCTGGACCACCTCTGGCATGGGGGCAGGATGCATGATGAGAGCCAGGGCATGCAGAGATTGCTGGGGTACTGCAAACCTGGCTTCCTCCATGAGTGCAACTCACTGTCTGAGTGCAGGCTTCTATTTGCTGGGCCAGGAATCACTCACTGATTCTCTTATATTTATATCACTCTTGTACTCCCTCTGCACTGGATTTTGAGTGGGCCTACAACTGAAATCCAACATAAGTGCAGAAAGAAAATCTGCTTATGGATTTAGCATCACATATCCAACCATGTTACATTACAGAATCCTAGTCCTTTCAGCAGCCCACAAGTGGGCTAGCTTCTTCCAGACACCAGGGATAGAAGGCAGCTGATGGGCATCCAGGTCACCGTAGATGACATCAGGTGAGATTGAGTCCTTGGATTTGATGTAGACAGAATGCTTCTTCCTGCAATAGTTCTCCTGAGAGTGCTCCAACCCACTGTTGACATGTGGTAGATGCTAGAGACACACTAGGAATGTTCACAGAGTAGTGCTGTCAGCTTGTACATGCTAGAAATGGAAACAAGTAGTATACACTGCACAGTCCTGCTGTATGGCAACAAATTCCAAGTATTGATCCCTATAAAAATGCTCGTGGAAGCCTTGGCAACACCAGTTGCTTAAACAGAGGAGAACATTTGATTCAAATTTTGAGGGAGTGTTAATATAGGAAAAAGAATCACTTCTGAACTTGTATGCTCACACTTCTGACAAATGTGAGAAGGCTCCGTATATGAGTGTTTCCTGACCTTACTTTCTGAATTAGATTTGCTAAGTGTTGGCTGCCAGCTGGTAAATGAGAAGTGAAACCAATCATCAGTTCCTGCATTGGCTGTTCTGGGATAGTAGCTTGATGTGTTAAGTCTTGAGATTGGTTCCCTGCAGCTTTTGAAGAAAATTGAGGGGGTTTAATACATTTTATATCTAGAAATATCACACATAATTGCACTTCCTACTTGCATTGCCTTGTATCCACTGTCTTTGCACACTAAGGGATCACTGAGTTACATACACAGAGTCCTTCAAGCAAACCAGATGCCAATTTAGCGTATTTCCAAGATATTTGCCCATGGCTAACAGATGTGACCCACAGAAAATTTGTCCCTCTGGAGATGCAGCTGGGGGACAGGTTGGGGTGTCCAAGGTGATTAGACTCATATTGTTTAGACAACTAAATTCACACAATCCTCATGCTATGCTGACCCCAGATTAGCCCCAACCCTACACCCCAGGATGAGCTGGTGTTGTACAGCCCCTCCACAGCTTCCCCACCAACCACAACACTCCCTGAAGCCTGCCTCCCTCAAACAGCTATGCTACCCTTAGTGAAACACCAGAAATCCCTGTAAAAAAACCTTAGAACTTTCCAGGTTGTTACAGGGTTTGCAGCAGAGACAGGACTAAGAGAGCACGATGAACATGGTGAACAAAGTCATTCAAGTGATGACAAACAAGATAAACAAGTGGAGCAGTTATATAGAGGTTTTGTCTTTGTGATTTACAAAAATGAATACTTTTTAATAGAAAGGTGTAATTATCCATCATGTTCAGCAGGCCACTTCCAATGAAAGTTAGGTTATGCAAGAAATTAAAAAACCCAGTTCATTTTGAGTAAAAAAAAAAAGAGGTTTACTCTCAAAATTTTGACCCCAAAACAACAAAACGCTTAAACAAATGCTTGACTTCAATAACATGCTGAAGTTCCCAAAATCAAGGAAATACAATGCAATAGGATTTCAGAGTGTTTTGAATCAGTCACAAACTTTACTTCCCTGCAGAATTCTGTTTCAGTTGTATTTCATCATAAAATATGAAGGTCATGGGGGTTTGTAAAGAGTTTTTAACTGCTTTTGGTATTTCTAAATAAATTTCTGGAACTTTTAAAATATGGGTTTGCAGCATTCCCTAAACTGAGTGATCAGTAAAAGTCACAAACCTTCTGGTATGATAAAAATCACAACTCAGCATGCTGGCAATATTCAGGTCCAGTTTTTGTATTATTTAGGTTAGGGATTTTTAGTAGTTTACCTGGTTTAAGAGATTCTGCTTTCCTTCAATTAACTTCGAAAATCTGTGTAGCTGACTGAATGGGAAGGATGAAAAGACTTGTCAGTCTTATGTAAAACCTGGAAATGAGCATAGGTACATGTAAAGAGCAAGCAGATTACTTCACTACTTTAATTTGACGAATTTTAAATTTGGCATATATGTTAGTATATGCCTTGTAACTACTAGCTGGTATTACAGTAGAAAATATAAAATTAATGTTGAGCCTGCAGAAAATCACCTTCAGAGAGTGGCCACTTAGCCACCAAAACCCAGCAGCGATCATGGCTCATGGTTGAACACCATGTCATTAAGGTACAACTCAAAAAGAGAAGCATTTGTACACCTGAAGAAACAGTGCTGTCAGGTAGGTCACAGCGCAGTTAAACGTTCAGAACACTGAGACGTGGGCAGGAACTCCAATCTCAGAGCTCCACTATCACATGATAAAAATGATTGATATTCCACAAGTCACACTCTGAACATCATGTGCAAAGATAGCCTCAAGAATTCAAAGCTTAGACAAGAGTCTTTGCGTGTTGATTGATGGCCCTTTGTCACTCTGGTTTATGGGTTATGACCACTGGAGACTTCAAAATGAACTAAGCCAAACATAACAGCATCCTTGTTCAGTGAAGCAAGGATGCAGGATTCAGAAACCAAACTGTTCTGTCAAAAAAGAAAATACTTAGCTCAAAAAATATGTCAGACTTTCAACAATTTTGACAGCTTCCATATTCAATGCATACAAAAGAGAGTATGATGAATGCAGTCAAAGCATCCAGAATGTTTCTTTGACATTAAAAATACCTAATCTGGTATATTATCCTTAAATAATTCACACATCTCATATGTAGGTCTCCCTGTTTTGGTTGTGCTATAGAAGAAATATCTTCATTATAAAGTAAATAAAAATAAACTACTCTTATATTGAATAGCATTAGAAGCTACCTGCAGTACAAAAGTATGAAAATACTTTAATGACACTGATGAACAGCATATATTAACTGAAAAATAGTTATCTTTTAAGCAGGCAAATATCAAGTGTATTTATCCTGTATTAGAACTGTCATTTCTTGTGACAGGAGGAATTTTCCTCAGCATGTAAAATGAAATGTATATTAATGGTCATAATTACCCAATCCTTCAAATTCAGCCACAGCTGTTAGAAGAGCATCACTTTGTAAGATATTTGCAGTTAATTTGCAATCGTGTGTTCTTTAATTTCGTTAGGAATCCTCATGTCTCACATCATTCTTGTTGAAAAAGAAAAATCACACAAAACTGGATTATGAATATGTTGCTGAACTTTTCGCCATTTAGAAAGCTTCCAACAGGATAGAGTTTATGAACTCTCATCAAATTTCACAGAAGAGTTTTAGATCAGCCATAAACAATCTAAGGAAAGACATACATCCAAAAAGATAAAAGGATAGGTGGCCATAATTTTCTTAATTTTGTACTGAAGGCACACATGAAAGATTTTAACTGAAATTTAATGGTCAGTAGTGACTTCCCAGGAGATATTTTTCAAGGTAATTAGAAGATTAAAGAATTAACATGGTCAAAAGCTAAGAAATTTCTAATAAACAATGTTGTCACACTTTTGTCATTCATACAGTTTAGATCAAAGGACAAATACCTTTGATCTGATGGGTCACTTTTTATTCCTATAGCATTCTCACTTCATATCTGTTTTGACTTTAAACTCTGTTTTTCTGACAGATAAATTCTGTCCTTCTGTCTTGCAGGTGACATGTGCAATTGTGTAATTCAGCATCCCAAAGAACAAGGCTGAAGCTCCAGGAGCAGAGAGTATGACACAAAGTACACAAAGAACCAAAACCTCACGTGCCTCCTTTACAAACTCTGGAGAAGAGGATTGTTCTCTACGAGATACACTTTAAAACAGAGTGGAAGAAGTACCTATTTAGTGCAGAATTTTCAGATGCTTGTAAGATTTTTTTAAAGCCTTAGACATTACAATAGTTTTTAATATTCCACAATCAGAAACTAGCTCTTCTCCTATTAAATTAATAGATACATTACCCTACATGTCTATGGAAGCAGGACTTTAGTCACACACTTTAGAAAGAAGGCTATTTATGCAGGGGGTTTTTTCAGACCTTCTGTTCAGCATTTGATTGGACAATAAAGATTAAGACTAAGGAATTTTCTATACATGCATATGTTTATATATAGGTTACTATTCCTCATATATGGACTTGTGGGTGAGATTATTTAAAATGCGTGGTTCCAGATCCATTATATTGATAGCCATAGTTGAATCTCTATCTAGCTTGCCTAACTTCAGGAACTTTAAAGGGTGACTGCAGGAGAATTCTAATTGCTTTAGCTGCCCCAGGTGTCAATGAAGAGAAGTAGACATCCACCAAGGCAATTCAGCTGCATCAGAGACTGTGGATACCTTGCACGTGGAGTTTTACACACACACAGAGTGATCTTACACCTGGCAAAGCAGCCAGTTGCCACAAAAATATGGAGAAAGTCCTGTCCAACATGTTTGGATCAGTTAATACAAACTTCAACTGTGTGATGTTCCATCCTGACTGTCCATAATAGGTGTCTCATAGCTGTAATACACTGGAGTGAAAAGACAGCTTGTCAGACTTCACCAATACAAACCTGCTATTCAGAAAAGGATTTTCTAATCATCTTCCCACTATACAAGGGTTACACTAAAAGAAATGCACCTACAGGCTGTGTAAATATAGTATGCACCACCTAGTTGTATCTTGAGGGAAAGGTAACAGATATTTTAAGCTCCAAAGTTATGTCTTAAAAGCATTACAGTTTCTACCCTCTTAAAGCTGCCACAAGGAATAGCATAGTCCTCAGCCTGTAGTGTAACACTGAAACACAAGTCATTTATTTCAGAACTGTGTTAATTCTTCAGAAAATGTGAGCACTGCTATTTGTCACTATGCCAGTGGCCTGAAGGAAACAGGTTAACTGATTTGTTGACCTCTGGAAAATAAAATACATGGCAACCTCAATAGACTTTGTGAATCCTAGATCAACTGTTCTCCTACTTATATACTGGTGCAATTCTGTTGATGTGAATGGCAAAGTCCCCAAAAGAGTGCCCATGTGAGAGGTGAATCACATCCATTAGACTCTGAGCAGATTTTAATCTCTAGGCTGAAAAAAATCTATAAGAATATTTTAAAAGGGAGAGGAAACACATCACACTTAAATATTCCCACCTGCATCAGTTCCACTAACATCACAACAGGCAAGCTCAGCAGGACAGTGGGCTCCAGCTGTTCCTAACACCAGGTATAAGACCCGAAGTCTCAAGCTATGAGCTCACCAAAGGGTTTTACTTTAAAAATATGTAAGGCTCACACAGTATTTGCCCTCCAAAAATATTACAGGAACCCTTGGTTCTTTTAACACTTTAAGAGAGACTGCAAAGGAGACACTGCACATGTTTTTTCAGGAGGTACTTTCCTGGTAAACTTTAGGAAATAAGAGTACTTGGCAAAAGTTTAAAGGGTAACATTCAACCAAAATAAAGACTCCATAAAGCATTGACTTAGTACTTGCTAACTCATACAGCTTAGAAAAATCCAACTCATCCAGTCTCAAGTTACCCAAAATATTAAGAAAGGAGATGAGGTGAAGAAGAAGTAAAGAAACAGTGAAAAATAGAAAACTATATAGCTACCCCCAGAGAGTCCCATGCAAGTCCAGGTTCCACATGTCCAGGTGGTAGGGTTCAAACCTACAGAGACCACGTCTTTGGTTTTATCTGCTCTAGCTGCCTGTGGCCACCCCTCCCAGGCAGGACCTTGGGCCCACTGGCCAGCCTGGGGCTCCAGGAGTGAGGAGTGGTATTCCCACTGTCCCAGTCAATTTGAGGCTGGGTTAGGGGTCCAGGGAGTGTGGTGTGGGCATGCTCCCAGGCTGCCTTTGACTGACAGCTGCTCTGGGGGTGCTCCAGGAGGATCGAAGGGGCTGGGATATGGGATAAGGCATTACCTCACCTTCATGAAATTTGACCCATCCTCTCCCCCACCCCCTGCCCCACATACACACTTGAGTTGGTCTGAGCCAATAATTAATATAATAATACAATGTCTCACAGCAGGTAATCTCATCCTGGTATTTGTCCACAGATGTTGAAGTGCTCTTTTGTGATAGGACTGGGAAGGGGTGCAGATTTCAATCTGTTTCAAATGAAGTTCCAGGAATTTTCAACCACACAAATGTCTTTGTGATTGAAAATGTGAACCAACTTTTCAAAATAAATACATTAAATACCTTTAAAATGTCAACCATTAATAATCCACCATTACAAATTAAAGCTGGCTTCCTGGATCAAAACACATAAGCAAGTGAGATACACAGACTTCCTTACTTCCGAAGCATGTCAGATTTTATCCTGGTAATTAATGTTTCTGATAAAATGTTGGTGGTAATAATTTAATTTTTATACTCACAAGAAAACCTACTAATACTTTTTACAGCTTTGCTTTCCTTCACTGCACTGTGTTTAATCAAGTAAAGTCTTTTTACAGCCATGCATAATGACAGACACTGCCAAGAGAGAAATTTTATAAGCCTTCTTAGTAAGGGTTTCTTATAACTCAAGTATTTAATATATAATGTTCTTTCCGTTACCTAATAAGAATTGTGACACAAAGGCCTATGGTACTGAAAACAATGATAGAACATATGTTCAAATTTTTCTTCTCTGTAGCATCTGGATTCCTTTCTTTAAGTAGTAGTAATCATATAAGTAGTCATATAAGGATTTCCCAGAATCAAGCAGCACTAGGCTGAAGAAGTAAGACTGTTGAGCTCACAGAATTTCAGAGAGGAATTTGGCTAATGATCACAAGCTCAACATTACATGAAAATTTCTGAAGCTGCATTCTGAATCTTCACATCCAGAGGGATTTTCCTGTCTACAAACAGATGTTTGTAAAAAGGAAACCGGAGTTACAATTTGGTTGGATAAGCAAATGTCTTCTGAACCGGGAAAGACAGTCTTCATGCAATGAAGTCCCAGCTTGAACAGCAGATGTGCCACTTAAGCAAAGCTCCATTTAATTGTTCCAGATGAAAGGTCAAGATATTTTAGTGCCTAAGGTATTACAGCGTAGTACTTGAGCGACCTGCTATACCACCAGTAATGCCAAGAATTAAATTTTCAATCTCCAGTCTTCAGCTGCAGTGAAGAAGTGCCTGTGCCTTCTCAGGAAATAATTGCAAAAAAGAATTGTGCAAGCCTGATTGTGTTTTGCTCTAACCTACCTTCTTATTTTCACACAGCCTCAGAGACAGGGTGCAGTTGCCAGCAGCCCCCAAGGGACCCGTATGAAAGTAGTGAATCCAATGCAGTGAAGCTATTTTGTCTCAATCACATCCTTGTCCAAAGGGCATAGAAGATGTACAGGTGTATAGAGGGGCTTAAGAGCAAATACACTTTCCCTGGCTTACAGGCTGCTTTGTTCTGCTGCTGAGGTACAAACACTCACTAAATGGTCAGCTGAAGTCTCAGAAAGAAATGCCAGTTGAAAAAGGACAGATATGAAATTATGTTGGTTTACAAAGTCCCCTTCAAAGAAGGTTTGATTACATCCATAAAGAAGGCTCAACAAAATGATCGTGCAAATAGCCTATTGAATAACTTCACTTAATGCAAGCGGAGGTATTCATAAAAAGCTGTGCTACAAAGCAGATGTCTGGTTCAAATGGAAACACTTTCACATCAGTTCATCAAGACAGTTGCTAAGAAGAACCCCCACTATTCCTGTAGCATGAAGCTTGCATGTGGATCCTTAAATGCAACACATGTCAACTTACTCTTTTTAAGAGAACTAGAATTTTGGATCCAGCTTTAAGAACAAGATTCATCTGTTGATACAAAGGAATCAACAGAGAGCTGTAGACAATATGCATTATTTTTATAGTGCTTATTTTAAAAAGCATTTCTTTCCTCCTGTAATTTGGCAGGTTGTCAGGAAAGGATGGAGAAAACAAATTACTTTTCAACTTAGTGGTGGTCTGAGGAAAAATACTCAGTTAGCACTTGCTCATCAATTCATGCATGCCTGGAAGCTTGGACACATACCCTTCACCTGCAATCTACAGGCTCTTCAGCTACGTTTGCTCTTGGTCCACATCTGTCTTTACCTCTGGTTGCTCATCACAGCATGTGGCACCAGTCCCACAAAGCATCTGGCGCAAATTCTGGGGTTTCCTTTGGGAAGAAATACAGACATAGTTGTGCCAAACACCTAAAACTAAGCAGTGCTCCCAATTTCTCTAATGTAGGCTTTTGTTACACCGATGTTCAAGTTTAAGCCTGAGAACATGAACAGCTTCTGCCTCAACTCAATCGAGTAATGCTACCTGCATTAGCATTGTCCACACTGAGATTACTAGTGAAGAGGAGTCTGCAGCCAACTGAATCATGTATTGGCATGGGAATTAATGTTTTTAAGTACACTCCATCATTAAATATATATAAAGGATACCAAGCTCTGTAACTGCTTATTAAAAATTTCTGTTTTCCTTCCCATGGCTCTAAACCAAATCTCATTTACAAGTGGGAATGTGTTATGTTATTCTGCATAGTGAACACCTGACCTTTTATTTCCACAAAACGATTTCTAGAAACAATGCCAAAAGCATGTAGTGCCTCTGGCAGGATGGCACTGCAGCACTTCACATGTATATTTTCTTGGGAAAAGTATTTAGAAAAAGCTGCAGGATTCCAATTAAATTTATTCACCTGACTATGCATGCCCACAATAACAAGGTTGTATATTAATATGGATGCAACCCAGACACATGCAGAGCTGGTCAGTTATACACACTGGGGACTCCAACACTTCCTGCAGCAGGAAACTCTGCTGGAGAGAGGATACTTAAAGCAAAGAAATTTCTTGAGTGTGATGGTAATGGAACATCAGTGCTTTACTGATAGGGACCTTACCTGGGTATTGTGCTTAAACGTGTTGCTCAGTTAAATCTTTAGGACTTTTCACTCATTTCCCTCAGTAGTTACATTGCTATTACATAATTATATCTGTGATGATTATCTCACCCGTACCTAGTTGCAACCCAAACATTCATTAAATAACCATCACAAGATTGGCAGTACTGTTCCTATTTTACAGGATTGTTCCTAACAGCATATGGGCTGTGACAGCCAGGAGTGTATGACAGGACATAGGTTGTGATTAACTCCAGATGCATCCCACAGTACTAAAAGCCTTTGTTGTTTAAGGTTGCTCACCAACTCATAGTCAGGTCAAGCTTAAATCAGTCACCCAGAGACGAATGCAGCTTCAAAATTCAAGAAGCCTCAAAGCGAAACCTAGGTCTGTCCAGAGTGCTTTTTCATTTCTCCAAAGTATGTGTTTTTCTGAATGAAGAATACAGGTTATTATCTAAGGATTTCAGTAACTTTAAAATGTAATTTTTAATTCAAAATATTTTAACAGCTTTTGGAATAAAGACTGGGTTTTGTATAGCAGAGGGAGACTAGTGTTTTAAGGAAATGCAATACAAACATTAAGCATAACAAGGAAAAAATTTTCACTCAAATATATCAGGTATAGATTTTAACATAGGGTTTAATTTATAAGACAAAGTACCCCATATTATCTAGACAGGTAAATATAGGCAAAATCTGATGAAAATCAGACTTACACTCATATCAGAGTGCTTGATACTGATGTAGGATTTCTAGACTTCATGCCAGTTCAAGCCTGATCCTGTGCAAACAATATAAACCAGAGCCAAGCTAAAATCAATTCAAATAATAAAATAAAATGAAAAAAATTAAACACAGTGTGTTTTATATGAGGAAACACCTGCCAGCAGTTTGCACTCAGGAAAAGGTCAGTGGAAACCTGGATGAAGCTCTCTGCAGAGAGTGTCTGCTCTTTTTTTAGAGTAAACCTGTAAATCATGATCCCAGACCAGAAACTCAGTCCCTGGGCCAGTCAGTTTAATTCCCATCTCCCTTTGGGCTTTGACCTCACTGTATCTTATCTGACACAGTGCACTGTTCAAAGGCTACTCAGACTCACAGGTGCAATAAAAGAGAGTCACTAAGCAAGCAGTTCTTGGGTTTTCTTTGTTCATACACATCAGCTGATATGCTTTGGGGATTACTGTATTACTAGCATGGTTGTGTAACTGGGAGGGTGCTGAAAAACATCACAAAACCAGCAAATGAACTGGCAGGTGCAGCTATGTGAAGAACAAACTAAAACAGGACAGGTTTAACACAGTGAGGTAAATGGGAAATCCTCCCATGACAGAACGTGAAAGTAGAAAGAAGAAATGTTATACTTTAACAATATATTCTCTGCTAGTTCAGAAGAAAAACCTCATGTCAGAGATAGAAACAGATCAAGTAGTTGACCAGATCAAAGGGATATTTACCATATGACATCTGCTCAGCAATAAAAGCTAAGAGGAAAGAGGAGGAAGAGGGGGCATTCACAATATACAGCATTTGCCTTTCAGAGCAACCACTACATGTGCTAAAGTCCTGCTTCCCAAGAAGCGGCTGGACATCACCTGCAGATGGGAAGTAGAGAGTAAAATCTCCTGAGGATTTTTTCCTTTGCTTGCACACATGCAACACAACATTTGCTTTTGCTTTAGTAAATTGCCTTACCTCGACATACAAAGTATTTTTTCCATCTTATTTTCTCTCCTGCTGCCCTACTGAGGAGGGGAGTGATAGAGTGGCTTGGTGGGCACCTGATTCAGACAGTCAACCCACCACAGTCCTTTTTGTCACCAAACATGGGACTAAAGATAGCAGTTTTGTGTTAAGTGTGCTATAGAAGTTATTAAGCATCAAGCCCCTGTTCAGGTCACAGCTTGTTGGCTGCACTGCTTGTCTCTATTTCGCTTAGCTTGGGAACATGTTAATGGAAATTATGTGCTTTCCCCTAGAAGTGATGGCTTTGCTGTGTTGTGTCTGCCTTGTGGAGAAGATAAGGGAATATCTCCCTCTCCCTACTGATTGTACAGTTTATTAGTCAGGCTGCCAAGGTAGTTGTTCACCCTTACATGAGCTGTTTCATACAAATAATTAACACTACTAGCACAGTATGCAGTTTGTGGAATCTGATATCACCCTGGTATCAGAGAAAACAAATTTTTAATAAGGCAAAACTGAAACATGCCCAGGAGTGGCTGATCCCTTGATGGCAGGGCGTATGGAAGGATTTGGGCGGATTCCTAGACAGCTATCACCTCCCATAACCTGGGACTTTACACCTGAATAGACAAATTACTCTGGTAAACTGAAATCCAGTAGCTCCTAGCACTGTATTGAGGCCTGGCCTGTGCCTATCAAGCCACAACTCAGTATCTCAGAGGACTGCATTTGAGGGCACCATGGTTGAGATAAGGACCCAAACAACAACTACAGCAATTGTCCCAATAGCGAACAAGTGGACACAGCACAATGAGTCCATATCATCAATTAGAAAGGCAGGAGGAAAAAGATAATCATAGAATTGTAGAATACGTTGAGTTGGAAGGTACCCACAAGGACTTCTGAGTCCAACTCTTAAACCTAAACAGGATTGTACCAAAGAGTTACACCATGTGCCTGAGAGTATCATCCAAATGCTTCTTGAACTCAGGCTTGGTGCTGTGACCACTTCCCTGGGGAACCTATTCCAGTGCCCAACCACCCTCTG
>VXBX01008450.1:309352-363369 GCA_013400415.1 Scytalopus superciliaris | reverse complement strand
GGTGCAATAAAAGAGAGTCACTAAGCAAGCAGTTCTTGGGTTTTCTTTGTTCATACACATCAGCTGATATGCTTTGGGGATTACTGTATTACTAGCATGGTTGTGTAACTGGGAGGGTGCTGAAAAACATCACAAAACCAGCAAATGAACTGGCAGGTGCAGCTATGTGAAGAACAAACTAAAACAGGACAGGTTTAACACAGTGAGGTAAATGGGAAATCCTCCCATGACAGAACGTGAAAGTAGAAAGAAGAAATGTTATACTTTAACAATATATTCTCTGCTAGTTCAGAAGAAAAACCTCATGTCAGAGATAGAAACAGATCAAGTAGTTGACCAGATCAAAGGGATATTTACCATATGACATCTGCTCAGCAATAAAAGCTAAGAGGAAAGAGGAGGAAGAGGGGGCATTCACAATATACAGCATTTGCCTTTCAGAGCAACCACTACATGTGCTAAAGTCCTGCTTCCCAAGAAGCGGCTGGACATCACCTGCAGATGGGAAGTAGAGAGTAAAATCTCCTGAGGATTTTTTCCTTTGCTTGCACACATGCAACACAACATTTGCTTTTGCTTTAGTAAATTGCCTTACCTCGACATACAAAGTATTTTTTCCATCTTATTTTCTCTCCTGCTGCCCTACTGAGGAGGGGAGTGATAGAGTGGCTTGGTGGGCACCTGATTCAGACAGTCAACCCACCACAGTCCTTTTTGTCACCAAACATGGGACTAAAGATAGCAGTTTTGTGTTAAGTGTGCTATAGAAGTTATTAAGCATCAAGCCCCTGTTCAGGTCACAGCTTGTTGGCTGCACTGCTTGTCTCTATTTCGCTTAGCTTGGGAACATGTTAATGGAAATTATGTGCTTTCCCCTAGAAGTGATGGCTTTGCTGTGTTGTGTCTGCCTTGTGGAGAAGATAAGGGAATATCTCCCTCTCCCTACTGATTGTACAGTTTATTAGTCAGGCTGCCAAGGTAGTTGTTCACCCTTACATGAGCTGTTTCATACAAATAATTAACACTACTAGCACAGTATGCAGTTTGTGGAATCTGATATCACCCTGGTATCAGAGAAAACAAATTTTTAATAAGGCAAAACTGAAACATGCCCAGGAGTGGCTGATCCCTTGATGGCAGGGCGTATGGAAGGATTTGGGCGGATTCCTAGACAGCTATCACCTCCCATAACCTGGGACTTTACACCTGAATAGACAAATTACTCTGGTAAACTGAAATCCAGTAGCTCCTAGCACTGTATTGAGGCCTGGCCTGTGCCTATCAAGCCACAACTCAGTATCTCAGAGGACTGCATTTGAGGGCACCATGGTTGAGATAAGGACCCAAACAACAACTACAGCAATTGTCCCAATAGCGAACAAGTGGACACAGCACAATGAGTCCATATCATCAATTAGAAAGGGAGGAGGAAAAAGATAATCATAGAATTGTAGAATATGTTGAGTTGGAAGGTACCCACAAGGACTTCTGAGTCCAACTCTTAAACCTAAACAGGATTGTACCAAAGAGTTACACCATGTGCCTGAGAGTATCATCCAAATGCTTCTTGAACTCAGGCTTGGTGCTGTGACCACTTCCCTGGGGAACCTATTCCAGTGCCCAACCACCCTCTGGGTGAAGAACCTCTTTCTAGTATCCAACTCAAACCTCCTGACATAACTTCAGACCATTCCTTCAGATCCTGTCACTGGTCACCACAGAGATCAGTGCCTGGTCCCCCTCTTCCTCTCACAAGGAAGTTGCAGATGGCAATGAGGTCTCCCCTCAGTCTCCTCTTCTCCAGGCTGAAGAGACCAAGTGCCCTCAGCCGCTCATATGGCTCCCCCTCAAGGCCCTTCACCATATTTGCTGTCCTCCTTTGGACACTCTCTAAGAGCTGAATATCTTTCTTACATTGTGTTGCCCCAAACTGCCCACAATATCCAAGGTGAGGCTGCCCCAGTGCAGAGCAGAGCGGGACAATCCCCTCCCTCGTCCGGCTGGTGATGCTGTGCCTGATGCCCCCCAGGACAGGGTTGGCCCTCCTGGCTGCCAGGGCACTGCTGGCTCACATTCAACTTGCCAGTGACCAGGACCCCCAAGTCCCTTTTGCAGGGCTGCTTTCTAGCATTTCGTTCTCCAGTCTGTATCAAGGGTCTTTTCAAGAAGCTGGTTCTTCAACAAAGAAATTGGTGGAAGGAGTGAGAGAATTCAAAAAAGAAGAGGAAACAACATGGTCCCTGACCTCATCAGAACTTTGAGACATGAAAGAAATTACAGCCACCAGCCAGGTGAGCAGATTTCTGTCTAGCTGCTTTGACACTTCACTGCTTCAAGCCAGGTAATAGACAACTCTACCAGAGGGGATGATACTGGATCTGATTGTCATCAACACAGGAGAGCTAATCGGGGACATCAAGATTGGAAGCAGCATGGGCTGTGGTGATTATGGATTGGTGGAATTTGCAGTCCTGAGGGATATGAGTCAGGTAAGGATTAAAGTTAGGCCCCTGAATTTTTACAAAAGCAAACTTCCAGCTCTTCAAGGAGATAGTCACTAGGATTCCCTGCAATACTTCCCTCAGGGACAAGGGAGCAGAACAGAGTCAGCAGATCTTTAAGCAAGCCTTCCATAGATCACAAGGGCTACCCAGTGAGATGCATCCCAGAGTCCTGAGGGAACTGGCTGATGTAGTTGCCAAGACACTCTCCATAATATTTTAAAAGTCATGGCAGTCAGGTGAAGTCCCAGGTGATGGGGAAAAAGGGAAACTTTTACCCACCTTTAAAAAGCAAAGAAAGGAAGACCCTGGGAACTATCGACCTGTCAACCCCACCCCTGTGCCTGGAAAGATCACGGACAGATCCTCCTAGAAGCTATGCTAAGGCACATGGAGGATAGGGAGATGAGTCAGGATAGCCAGCACAGCTTCACCAAGGGCAAATTCTGCCTGACCAACCTAGTGGCCTTCTATGATGGAGCAACTACGTCAGTGGACAAGGGGGTTACAGATGCCATTTATATGGATTTTCATAAAGCCTTTGACAAGGTCCCCCACAACAGCCTTCTCTCTAAATTGGAGAGAGATGGATTCAATGGGTGGACTGTTAGATGGGTAAGAAATTGGTTGAATGGTCACACCCAGAGGGTAGTGACCAGCTCAGGGTCCTGATGGATGGCAGTAGTAAGTGGTGTTCCTCATTGGTCTGTACCGGGACAAGCGTTAATATCCTCACTAATGACATAGACAAAGGAGTCAGGTGCACCCTCAGCAAGTATGCAGATGCAAGCTGAGTGGTGTGGTTGTCACACCTGAAAGACAGGACGTCGTCCAGTGGAACCTGGACAAGCTCAAGAAGAAGTCCTGTGGGATTCTCATGAGGTTTAACAAGACCAAGTGCAAGGTGCTACACCTGGGCTGGGTCAGTCCCTGGTATCTATACAGATTGGGGGATGAACAGATCAAGACCAGCCCTACAAGAAGGATTTAGGTGTGCTGGTGGATGAGAGGCTGTGCATGAGCTGGCAAGGTGTACTCACAGCCCAGAAAGCCAACTGTGGTCTGGGCTGCATCAAAAGAAGTGTGGCCAGAAGGCTGAAGTAGGTTTAGATTAGTTGTTAGGAGGGTGGTGAGACACTGAATGGAACAGGTTGCCCAGAGAAGTTGTGGATACCACATCCACAAGATGGAGTTAATTTTCCCCAAAGAAGCCCTCATAGTGCTAATAAGTATAAAGGCAATAGGCATTTCCTGGTGGTGAGAAATAGAGAATAAAATCCTTTGGGATTTTTTTCCTTTGCTTGTGTACATATGACCTTTGCAATTTAGATTAGATATTAGGAAGAAAATTAATTATTCCAAGACTGTTGACAATGACAAACTAAAATAATCTTGCTGGAGGAGCTAGTGTCCAATATTTAATGTTGTTGCCAGTAAAGAATCATACTTTAAATGAGAATTCAAAGTATTTTTCTTTCACAGGATTAGAAAGGATTTCACAAACCATGCCAGAAAAACTGTTCAGCTGTTGGCTGCTGCTGCCCTTCCTCCTTCACTCTCCTTACACTGATAGGACAAATAGAATCTCCACCCACCCCAGTTTTCATCTCACTTGTGCCTTAAGATCCAAGTTGCTGCATAGTTGTCAACATAGCCAAGGACTGAAGACATATAAGCAGGAAAAATTCTCTGGCAAGTTTCTTTTTACTTCTTTTTTTTTTTTTTTTAATTTCTCAAGCCAGTTCCTAGCCACCAACCAAACATCTTGCTCTGCTCAACTGAATCTGTGTTAAATTGCTGTGAGTAAACAAGAAAACGAAAGGAAATATTCTAGAAATGTTTGCTGTTGGGATTGAAATGTCTTCTCTTTTCTGGCTGATATTTTTAATTGAGATTAGTTCTATAATGTCTCCTTAAGAAGAGCTTTCCTCTGACCAGATTCTGAAGCTCTGAAAGTTATGGCTAAGAAAGGGTCTCCTTGAGAGAAATCCAGAAATCAATAACTGGTTACTGTAAAACAGATTGATTTAAGTAATTAAAGTCTAACAACCTTTAGTTAATGATCTATCTAGTGCAGGTTATTTATATGCAACAAATTTCAAAACACAGCAGACAGTTCCAGAAGTGAAAAGATCCAGGAACAAACCACAGAAAAGGTCTGCAAATATTTTCGTGAGTATGAGGCACAAAGGGTGTTAGCAGGAATTTCTGTTTGTTTTCTTCACAGAGGAAGGGTTGGATCCTGTATGCTGATTTCATTGCCAACTATTATGCTCTGTCTTCTTTGAATCACATCTCTGATTACTTTTTCTTGGCTTTCCAAAGGCTTCATACCTACAGTCAGAATTTTACATAAAGATGTTTGGTATAAGAAAAATGGCCTTTTTATCTTTTTATATCTGAGTAAACAAAGTGATTTTTAGGGCACTGAGAACTACCACCAGTAATACACCGAGCATTTCTGAAAATGAGATCCGGCTTTAAGGAGTTTATATGTGGATCCAGGTAGGCCAAATCATGGCCAAAGAAATC
This sequence comes from Scytalopus superciliaris, assembly GCA_013400415.1. Lineage (NCBI taxonomy): Eukaryota > Metazoa > Chordata > Aves > Passeriformes > Rhinocryptidae > Scytalopus > Scytalopus superciliaris. Next base: position 358,336 of record VXBX01008450.1, on the reverse strand, counting down.
AGAGGGCATGGAATTCAGTCAATAAGAGAGACTTCAAGAATGGATGAGTATATTTAGGGTATTTTTTCTGTAGCCATGTTATTTCCAAGCCTTTCTTTCTTCATGCAGTGCTCAATGGCCATGGATAAAATGAAAGATTTGAGTCTGAAAGAGACAATTGCTCGATCTGAGTTAGTGGAAGTGGAAGGTGTTCCCCTCACAAAACCAATGGGCATCATCTGGGACCAAGTGAAGAAGTTCAAAGCCAGACCTGACGATGTGGTCATTGCAACCTATGCAAAAGCAGGTTGGTGTGGGTAGGAAATAGAATAGAAAAGTCTGGGATAGTGCTTGTTGTTGGAATTGAAAAGTGTTTTTCTATTGTGACTGATATTTACATAATTCCAAACCAGATATAATTTAAAGACATGACACTGTGTCAGCTGTGATTAGTAACTTCTGACTTCTTTGGCAGAAGTAACAACAATAATCTGTTACTACTGAAGTACAAATGGCCGAAGTCTAATGACCTATACTTAAATGTTTCCTTTAATTGAGATTTTATACATATATATTAATGACAACAAAAGATGTTTTCTACCAATATGTAATGATTTAACCATGCCCAGAAAAAAAGTGAACATTACTAAGAAATAATAGAAACTCACTGAACAACTATGGAACATATTATATATTTGGGGAATTACTTGGTTTGTAAACCAATAGCGGTTTCTGAAAATAGATTAATTATGTTAAGGAAATAACCAAATTCACTTAATAATTTCAGCCAATAAAATAAAATATCCACCTATTTAATATTAGCTATCTGGCATTTTAATCAGTGACTGGCCACTATTCCTCCCCTTCATCAGACCCTTTATACTTACTACACAGGAAAACAATGTATAACAAGCATAAATATTAATGCTGAATGAATAAAAACATGTACAGTTTGGGAGACTCAGGAACAGACATTTGACAATCATAAAAAAATTACTTGAGTTAACAGCAATTTTCAGTAGGGAAAAAACCAACCTACCAAAAAAACCCTACTCCTAGTTTTGTCGAACCTGAAAGCTTTTAATTTACTATCATCATACTGAAAGCAAATCCATCTTATTTTACACAGTCTTGATTAAAACCTCTCAGCCATTGAAATGAAAATAAATAAAGCTGGGAGTTCATTTGACATTGTGTCATATCTACCTGAGAAGCACAATTTAGGCATCTCAAGGGCTGAATTTCCTGCCCACATTGCTTTCCAAGTTATCCTTCCGTCTGTTCTCTAGCTGACCTGCCACAGTACCTCAGAGGAGATGTGGTTAGCACAGTGATCACAGCTGTTAAGAAAAGGCGCATGAGATACACGATACTGTAACACTTACAAGATTTTGCAGTTGCTCAGGCAGATGAAATATTGATATACTGACCTTCATTAAAGCATTTCAAATGGAAACTTTGCAAATACTGACACTTCTTTATATTTTCAAACTGCATTAATTTTTTTTCACTTGAAGTTCATATTGCATTTTTTCACTCAAATTCAGTATGAAAACAAAAGTTGAAATACTTCAATTTTTGTGATGTAGGAAAACTGGAAGGAGAGAGTTTCATTCCTCTCTGCAAATAATACAATGTGTAAATAACACTGAGTTTATCCCAGGGCTTTTTTTCAGCACTGGGGGTTGGGGACTATTTTGTTTGGCAAGAAGAAGCCTGTTCTAAAATGGAATCCCTGAAGGTGAGCTTTGGGAATTACCTTTGTATTTCTCACTAGGCATTTTTCCACCATTAGCCTCTCTTTCCCCTTTGTCCATTATCTTCTGTGCTATTCTTTCCTCATTAATACACAGTCCAGCCTTCTGGCTTTTAGTTCCCTAGAAGAAGAGATTGTTGGCTATCCCGGAGGGAAAGATCTAAACACTTGACTTTTTCAGGTACCACATGGACACAGGAGATAGTGGATATGATTCAGCAAAATGGAGATACTGAGAAGTGTAAACGTGAGACTACTTACAAACGCCATCCTTTCCTTGAGTGGTTTATTGCAGAGCCTGCATCTGCACGTTACTCAGGTGAGTATTATACAAATAGGTTTGTATTTTAGACAAAATAAAACAAAACACTTGGCGCTGATGCTGTAAGATTCCTCAGAAAGATCCCACTTGCTTTGTTACTGAACTGTGCACTACTTGGGGTATTAAGGACCAGTTCAGTTGCTTTAACATAAATCTAGCATTACTCAAGGTGACACAAAGCTGGCATGTGACTCGGGTGCTACTGAAGACCATGCTGTTATGGAGTGGTATCCAAAAGCTGTGTGTGATACTCCATGGAACCTAAGCCAGATGGGAACATGGGGGCAAATTAATTCCATTCTCTGATTCCAGGCTGTATGGAAGAGAAACCTGTCATGGATGTACTCCCAAAAAGTGGATAATGTTTTCAGTGGTTTTGCTACTATTTCAAGGAACTGCTGTTCAGTTCTAGGGTCTAGTCATCCAAACAAGCTATGGGGCATTCAGGCAACCAGCAGGCATCACTGGTTTGCAAAGACGGTTTCTTACATGAGTCTTCCCCCCGGCAAGGGCTCCATTTCCATACAAATCTTTGTCAGACTCCCTTCACGTTTGAAGCTAAAAAGCTTGACTAACTGCAGTAGTGCTACTTTTTCTTTTCTAAGCTAGACTATGTTGACACAGAAACGCAAAAAAAATGATGACAGAGGATGATAGAAGATGACAGGGGAAAAATGATGGAGGTCATGATAGATGTTTAAAAAGGAGAGAGGAGGAGATAACACATCTCCAAATATTACCAGATATTCCCAAATAATCCCATATATCCATAGCTACTGAAAATTCACTGTCTGTCACTCCCCTAGTTCCTCTTTATGTGCTCCTTTTTATATCCAGAAAATCTAGTCAGCCAGCTGTATTCTTCTCTTTTAGAAAGGAACAAAAATTTCTTACCTTTGAAGCAAGAGGAGATCACTAAATATTGCAATAGAAAAACTTTAGTTGGGTAGATATAAATTGGTATTCACCATTATTCTTCAGAATGCAGGAGTTAGATGTGGGCCCAAGAAAGCAAGAATAAGATATGAATCAGTATTCCCCCTTTTTCACTTGAATATGTAGGTAAAAATTTCCCTAGAAACACTGAAGATGCTTATGTGATATTGCTTATGTTACACTGCTATGTAATTGCTTTGGAGATGAATGATTGGTGCAAGGGGTACTGCTGAAAAGTCCAAATTACATGTATGAGAATATCCAAAAATGCTAGTGCAATTTAGAGAACTCACATCTCATCATTAAATATCCCACAGGTGTAGAGTTAGCTGATGCCATGCCATCTCCAAGAACAATAAAAACTCATCTGCCTGTGCAGATGCTGCCTTCCTCCTTCTGGGAACAAAACTGCAAGGTAAGGCTGAGGAGGTTGGGCTCAACTCCACTTCATGGGCAAAGAAAGTGACATAAACCAAGACAGAATATGTTTTTCAGAATGTCCATAAAACCTAAAGGTCCCCACAGATATTTTCCCTTTAATGTGCAAAGTCTGTGAGAATCTAAAGAAGTCATGACTAAATTATCTGAGTCAGATTTTAGAAAATGGCAGCTTCAAAGCAGTATCTCTTAAACTCCTGTCACCAGGTTCCAAGAGAAAACTTCAGGATATGATCAACATCTATATAAGCATGTGTCGGTAAATTATTTTTTTCTCTCCCTCTTTTCATATCAATAAAGATAATCTATGTGGCAAGAAATGCAAAAGACAACCTGGTGTCATACTACCATTTCCACAGGATGAACAAGGGATTGCCTGATCCAGGAACCTGGGAACAATTTGTGGAGAAATTCATGACTGGAAAAGGTGATCAACTACAATGTGTTGTATAAGAAATTTTGTTCATTTTAAAAATGCAGAGCAATGATTTCTTTATTTCACCTACGGTTTAAAATGCAGTGCTGACACCCTATGGAATGATATCTACTGAAGATGTTTCAGTCATAATTTATCTTCATTCACAAGTTTTTATTAGTACCTAAAGGAGTATTAAATCTATCTTTATGCTCATACTTCGGAAAAGAAAACCCACAAAACTAACCATCACTCTTTATTCCGTGATCATTCAGAAACCTGTATGATGATTTTCAGGCTTAATCTCTTCTCTCTGACTTTAAAAGAAGCCAGTTAAAAAGGAATAGTAGTTTAATTGGTTTTACTCTAACACAATATACAAGAAACTAAGGGTTAATTTTGTTAGAAATGAGCAATGTGAATTCTAGATAACAAGGCCTTTTTACATAAATTAATCTATCTACGAATCAGGCATCTGAACAAAAGACAATTATCTAACTAAGGGCAGGCAATCCCAGAAGCTGATTCTTCCCTTTCTAAAAGAGGTGCCCATATCATGCAATATCCAAGAAAGAAAACCTGGTCAGGTGGGTGGCAGTTTACAGTTTCGGTTGTTAAACCTTCCTTAGGTCCTTAATATTTTTGCCATCATATAGATCTAAAAACGACACTATCTGGACCAGCATGAGGTTCTCATGTCTAAAGGATACCTTGTGTCTTCTGTTTGACCTGTTCAGCTTGGGAGCCATCCATCCCAGTGCAGTCCTAGCTAATGATCTTGGTACTTGCTGGAGAGAAAAAGGCACTTCTGGTAGTACACCGGTTAGATTCACATAATAATATAAGCTGGAAGGGACTTCTGGTGTCCATCTGATCTGAACCCCTGCTCAAAGCAGGGCCAATTAAGACCAGCCTTGTCCAGCTGATGAGATGAATCACTGGAAATGTCCCTTTCTTTCCATTGACTGCAAAGACAGCCCGGATTTTATGTTCAGGAGTGAGAATCTGCATTTTTTGCCCTCCAAAGTTACACATAGATCCTACTCTGAGCATCCATGCACCTGAGGGATTGATGGTGCAAATGCTGTGACAAGAAGAGAGCACAGTAGCCATGGCCACAGTGATTCAAAACCAGATGGGAAATTCGCAGGCACTGGTCATGAGGGAATCATGAGTGCCACATGTGTTAAAGGCAGTTAGGGCATTTAGAGCTGCTGCTGATGTTATTTCTTTTTCAGTGCTCTGGGGTTCCTGGTGTGACCATGTAAAAGGATGGTGGAAGGCCAAAGATAACCACCGCATTCTCTACCTCTTCTATGAAGATATGAAGGAGGTAAAAGGCTGAATATATGTTGATCGAGCTCCAGAAATCCAGAAGTCTATTAGATACTGCCTACAAACAAGTTTTGTATTATAATGCTGGCCATATCAGCAAACCTTATGATAACCTGATCTTCTCAATCTGAGAATTGCAGCTTTAACACTATGTTTGATTTCTCTGCTTTTCCTGGCTCTGTAACTTATACCATGTCATTGTCTCTGCAGAATCCAAAGAAGGAAATTCAGAAAATTGCAAAGTTCCTGGAGAAGGACTTGAGTCCAGAGATTATAAACAAGATAGCCCATAACACTTCATTTGAGGTAATGAAGGAAAATCCAATGGCAAACTACACTAAAGACTTTCAGGGAATAATGGACCACTCCATTTCTCCATTCATGAGAAAAGGTACTGAAGTTTGTTACTGAAATCAAGTCTTTTTCCTTGTCATACTGTTTTGAAATAAGCCTTAAAGTAGCAGTATCTAGTGAGTTGTGGATTATGGGCTTCAGGAAATACTGGTAAATTAACCTTTTTCCTTTTTTTGCTTTGCTGTTTCTTAGGAACTGTTGCAGACTGGAAGAATCATTTCACTGTGGCACAGAATGAGAAATTTGATGAAGAGTATAAGAAGAAAATGTCTGATACCTCTCTTGTTTTCCGCATGGAATTATAATTATTTGCAATGGGAATTAATGCTCTTCAGCCTTTTCCATGTATTATATTTTGTTTTTCCTTCACAAAATGCCAGAGTCCCTAAGATTTCAATCTCTCACACACCACTGACTTTTCATTATTGTAAGAATGCACAAATTATGCCAGAACTTAAGTGTCTCTGAAGAAAATAATTCCACTGGATACTTCTCATTCATTCCTCCCACAGTAACTTTCAGCACTAATAAAAATGTTTCAAACATGCTTTGAGTTTTTGACTTTGTAAAACTGCAGTTGATATTGCTGGTATTTTCAAAATCAAACTCTAGTAGAAACTATGAACCAATAGGAAAAAAGGTGTTAAAAGAATGCAACAAATTGTACAGCCAATAATCAACAAATAACAATTAACAATTTTAAAGGTGGTCAAGTATAAAGACAGTAACAGAAGAGCACAAACAATAAATTTTTATTTCTCCCATTTTAAACTGGACTTCATAAATGCTGTTGAGATGAAAGCAATATTTCCAAAAACACTGAACACCCTTTGATAAAATTTGCTAACGAGCTACACAGAGGCATTTATCTACAATCAAGCTGTAGAGACAATAGCCCTTACTGCATTTTGAGAAGAGGCTTCTCTGACATTTGCCTTCTCAACTGGACATCATACTCTTCTGTTAACATTTGTAGAATTCTGAAAGTTGGTACAAGCTAGGTCAAGAGTCAGTTTTGCATATACCATCTCCATCTTCACTGTTTTAAGTGTTTATCAGATGCATCATGTTATTGCCTCCTCCTTTACTTCTCTTCTAATCAAATATATAAACATCCCCCTGAGGGCTCTTAGTTGCAATAGGGCATGTTTGATATTAGAAAATAAAAATCCATTCCGCTTTAGCATTAGTACAACCAGACAGCAATTCATAACCCATTTAATTACAGACAACCCTTACTAATCCACTTTCAGTTTTAAAGTGCCACCATTGAGCTTGGCACACAAAAAAGGCCCCAAAGAGTTCCTGCTTAACTGGGTTTGCACTCTGAATGTCAGAGGGAACACAGTGTAGACTACAGCNAAAAAAAAAAAAAAAGGTTATGGGGATATTTTCTCTTTGGCTTATGGAGAGTTAAAAGACAGTTAAAAAGGCATAGCAATATGAGCAGCTGTCAACATGCACAGGCCATTTCAGGCTATCTACTTAATCCCAATAGCTGAAATGAATGCAGTCCTCCAAAGGGCAGCAATATGTTGCATCAAGTTTGAAAACAGACAAAAGGCTTCATGATAAATGTAGAAGTTACATTGTTAGTGTCTGGTTCACTGAGTTTCCCCCCCAAAATGAAGGGCTCACTGAAACCAGAAACACGCATTTAATACATTAGTGCAATATTTATTTTTTTTAAAGGCTTTAGGTCAACAGATTTCTGCACACTCACAAAGGATGTCTCAGTAAAATGACTACCTGAGAAAAAAATTACCTGTCAGAGGCACTGCTGTTCAACACAGCAAGGCTAACTATCAGTCTGAGGAGCTTTCTGCTACTTGTTTGGTTTTTTGTTTATGATTAACTTGATTTACGATCTCACTATTGCCAGTATGAGGAAAAGGTGTTGCCTGGTCTCTGAGATATTTCCATTCTCTTGGGTTGCTCTGTGAAACAACACGAGTCAGCACACTTTGTCAATCTAATCCTCATTCAGTGCCACAAGAGATATCAGTAAATGGAAAAATGCTTAACTCAGTATCTTGGTGACATTTTATGAGCAGTGCTGTACAAAAGGTCACACAAATGACCTCCTTGCTCCTCCTTTGAAATCTCCGAATCTATCAGAAGTCTAAAATGCTGACAGTGTCTGAAGCCTGATCTGAAAGGGAACTGCACAGCCACCACAAGCATAGAGGCACCATACAATAATGGGCTTGTATCACCTTGGGAAAGTCACCTTTGCTCTTACTTTCTTAGGTAACTCTTCACCCAGATGCAATGCAGCTGCTATGAACAACAGATAAAAAGTAACACAGGTCAGAGTGCAGTGCTAGAAACAAACACTTGATGTATCATTACATAAAAACTGTTTTTTCTTACACTATCGATATTGTCCTGTATATTCAAAGACAGAAATGCTAACTTTTTTTGACAAAATATAGCTGACAGGGGGATAGAAAAGTGGGGTGTTTCTGTTTTTTTGCCTTCTCAAGCCACCACAGCTGAGAGAGATCAACTTAAGGATCCAGTAATAATTTGCAGTATGTTCTTAACTGTGCCAGTGTAAAATTACAGAATAGTGAATTACTACCAGTGAAAATTATTTGATTGTAGTTATCAGGAAAATTTGGGAAAGAGGTTAATGGGCTGTATGCATCCCCCAGTGGGCCTGGAGACTACTGTGGTTTGGTGTCTATTTTGACAGTATGTCAATAGAGATGTGCCCATGCTTCTCTGTAGACTACTGGAGGGTGTCCTCATCTAGAGCACCTTTAACTTCTATATGTTCAGGTCTGTCAGTTGTTATGTACAGAAGATCTTTAAAGGATATGTTTGTTTATGGAGATTGTTTAATAATACTCTTGAAAGTTGGTAAGAGATCTAATGTCTTTTTATATAAGATACTGTAAATCAATCAAAATACTGTAAACCTTCAGAAGGAGATTGTAGGTGTTCAGCCAAATTATTTAAAATCAGTTAAACTATTGTCAAGCTTCTCATGCAAACAAGGGATTCTGTTTCCTGTGGAGATAGAACTTTATACAGAACTATATTAGACATATGTCCTGAATACACAGTTATGCTTTATTTTCATCCTGTTACCGAGATGCATGATTTTACTAACCTGCTCAGGTGCAACATCTTCTATGCCAGTTTAAAAAGCACTCGTGTCAGTTTAGCTAACACAATCACTCAGCAACTTCTTCAACGCTGCTTGTTTCTTCTTTTATAAGAGAGTGTATGTGCAGAGTTTTGATAGTGGAGAAACTTTGTCTCAAAATCAGTGTTGATTAATACATGTTAACTGTTCACATGGTTCTGTTTCTAAGCTCTGCACAAACAGCTACCAAAACAAATCCTCCCACAGGAATGACTGAAGATTCCTGCTTTGGTACAGGCTCTTTAACAGAGACTCTATTACGCCCGGAGTAGGCGCGGTTACCCTTTAGCTTGGCTGTCAGCAGCAACTGGGGAGCTATTTTACTTTCACAAGGAATGCAATCTTTTGGGAAACAGAATGGAAGAAACACTCAGCTTCAAAAATTAAACAAAGAAACACAGAAGAGAGCTGTTTTATAGTTCTGGCTAGCATTCAGAGGGACACTGCTTTCCTTGCCACTAATTTAGCTGCAGAGAATCTGCTTCATGCTTGGATTGAAAATCACTGTTTGGGCAGTTAGGAAAACAGACCATGTACATGAATAAGTTTTTATTTAATTTGTCCTGTCCATACAGGATATGGATATCCTACCCTATAGTATACACTCTGTAAGTTTTTTATAATGACTTATGACAACATGCTCACAAGAAGCCTTATCTTTACAACAAGGTTAACTATTAATTCTGCCATTTTCCAGAGGCAAGTTAACATATATTAAGCCTGGACTGAAACTTTCATTTCCCTCACATCCTCAATGAATACTGCAAGGTCTGTCTCACTGTAGGCTGTAGGTCAGCCTGAAGGCACACTGGACGTACAAGTTAAGGCCTTTATGCTTCCAGGATGCAACACAACTGCTACCAGACCAAAAGTCATAGGCTTAGGCTGCATAACAAGGCTCTGTCTGCCCTCCAGACCAAGAACAAACTTAGGCACTGTACAGGTAGATCAGGAATGTTGTCATGCAGCAGTGTCCCATGTTGAAGAGGCAAATTACTCATGGATTATTTGGCAGAAGGGCTTTGGGATAGCCTGCTGCAAGGGCAGTTGGTATTTATCAGCAGTGTGAGCTCACACTGCCTTTAGCACTATGTGAAGGCTCACAGCTGAAGTTGAAGCAATCTACAATGACCATGGAGACAGAGGGATTTTGTCAAAAGTCAGCTACGTTGTGTCTTGCTCTGGTACGGTCCATATACAGGTATAGGTAAAGTCTTAGGTTACGCACCTAAACATGAAAGTAACTAATTTTTTTTTTTTCAGGTGTTAAAATTGGGCCTCTTCATTCACAGTAATTTGTTATTGTACCGATAAGCTTCACTCGTGTCTAATTGCTACTATCTCAGTGTGCAGTTAAAAGGGCTTTCATATGCTGTTAACAATTGAGCCGACTTTTACAGCAAGACTCAACCTCAAGTGCACAAATGAAATGGTTCATTGTTTCAATTTCACTCTAATCTTTTAACAGGCTTGGTGACCTTTGCTGATGAGGACACCAAACTACTCACCTCTGTTTCCTATTGTAGTTTAAGACCAGAATTAAGGACTATGTATACTTTTTTTTTTTTTATAATACCTAACCAAATCCTTCACACACAAAGTAGAACTGAGAAAAATAACTCAACTTTTTTCACTGTACTATTTCACTCCTGTAGGAACCTGTTGAACCTCAACCCAACCCAAGAAAATGTCTGTAGTCAGCCAAACAATTTACAGTTCATTTGCACAGGGCATGGGGAATACTTTACGTTTCCAAACACGGAAGAATAGCTAACATACTGCTTTCCTTAATACTAATTTGTCATACAGAAAAGTACTAGAAGTAGCTCAAAGCAAGAACTCTGGCCTGACATGGTTCACAAGCAAGAATTTGCTATCTTCAGGATCTGTTGCAAAGGCAGATTCTACAGGGGCAAGTATTTAAAGAATCAGCTCTTGTGTGCTGAAAACACATTCCCCAGTAGCAAAATTACAGTAATTTTCTCATTCTGTGCTCTTTAGAAAATTCTTGCAGGTCTAATAATTCCAGTGATAGTGAACAAGCATTTGCACACTGCCTTGATGTAAGGGCTAATCCCAAGCCTGTGGGACTTGGCTTCCCAACAAGAGCAGGATTGAAGACTTGCAATGCTCTGCCCCAACACATCTCATAAATGTCTTGACAATCTTGTTTTACATAAACGATGCTATTGAAACAGATTAACTAATTCTCTTTTACAAAGATAATAAAATCATAGACTATATAGAGCATGCAAATTATTCTAGTTTTTCTCACTTGTCTCAAATTAGCTGCATGAATTATTATGTATCAACTTACTGGCTCCTTCTAGATACATAAGACATAAAATTAATAAACTGCTTAAGAAAACTATGTAAGGTATAAATTGACACTTTTTCCTGCAAAATATAGAGCAATGTACTTTATTTTAACAAACTGAAACAATCAAAGTCAAAATCCTCAATCTTTTTTCTTCTACTTATTCTAAAACCTTTTTTAAAGTCTTGTACCATTCCCTAACCAGGATGCTTTGCACTTTCTGTTGCAGTTCAGGACCAGAACAAAAGATCAAGACAATCTCAAATGTAAAATGTATCTAAATTCTGTTTCACAAAATGGAGGGGGCTGGGAGAGGGAATTGGCCTGTCTCTGTCAAGTACCTGTCTCATCTCACAGGAACAGGGAGCTCAGTGAGGGGAGGGTGAGTAGTCCCTAGCCAGAAATAGTTTCAGAAAGCCTGGGATGAGTGAGCCAGCCCTCAGTACAAACACATCTGAAAACTCTTGTGTCTTCCTCGGATGATCTCCAAAATCAATTTCCTCATAGGCTGTCTAGACCGAAGAAACAAATTTACATGAAACATGGCTTTCTCTAAGGTTTTCCAAAAGAGAAGGTAAGCTTTCCTGAAGTGTTCCCCCAAACATCTAAATTCAATTGGAGGCTGACCTCAAAGCACGAAGCTGTGCAGCATGGCATAGTTTGGGGTAAAAACCTTTTCCTACAGAATAGTTTTAAAAGGACTGTATCTAGAAAGGCTCTTCTTGAAATTGTTTGAAACACCCATGTTAGATCACGGCAGCACAGGTGTAGATATTGAGTTCAGAGTATCCTAAAGGGAAGGGCGAAAGGAAGAATTAATCTGTTCAATGCCCTCTGAGGTTTCTCAAAAGTATAACAGAAGAAATGAAAAAAACAGGTTCTCACTGTTTGGTTAGGGACATCTGTTCCTTGTCAGCAACCTCTGTGAGCACAGCACCATATGGTCCTGCTACAGTTGTGTACCTGCACAGATTACAATACACAATAAATATGTATAATGTACAGTGAATGCATTGGAGGGGAAAAAGAAAAAAGGAAACAATTTCTGTGGTATATGTGAAGAACCTTTCTGTCTTTTGTCACTATTTGCCATTTGAATTTTAAAAGAAGAATGACTGTAAGCAGACTTGGGAAAACACAAATTATTCTTCCGATAGCAGCATTTTTACTAACATGACTCTCAATTATTTTTTTTAATTAAAATTGATATTCTCTCATGACATTTTAATTAATTTGGTGATATTCAGTATTTATGCAGCGAACCATAAATAGAGTAATAGGCTTAAATCGCTTCTCTCATTAAAAATCAATTACTTATCACGGAAAGTGAAAAATAATTCAGGCACTGCCAAAATACACGCACGATTACAATGAAAAATGTGTGCTCTTTAAAGTAGGTGTCGGTCCCTTCAATGCCCACTCAAATGGGCGTAAAAAAAATTGTCTCTTAGAAAACGCGTAACTACAAGCCATGTTTGCTCTGGAACCTCTGCACACTCACTTCACCCCCCGCAAAGGGGGCCGGGCTCGGTGAGGGGGCCGGGCTCTGGGAAGGGGACCGGGCTATGGGAAGGGGACCGGGCTATGGGTGAGGGGGCCGGGCTATGGGNGGGCCGTGCCGGGCTGACGGAGGCGGAAGCGGGCCGGGGGAGGGGGATGTAGCGGCGCTGGGAGCGGCTGCGGCACCGCCATCTCCCCGCCCCCGCCATGGAGGTACCGAGGGGGCGGCTGCGGGACGGGGGGCCGGAGCTCTCGGGGGGAGCTGGAGCTGGAGCGGGCGGGAAGGGGCCGGGCCCTGGGATGCGGCGCGGCGGGGCCGGGGAAGGGGAGGGCCGGCCCAGCCCCTTCCCCTCCACGGGGTCTCTGCCCCCGGGCCCGCCGCCGCCGCCTCGCTACCCCCGCTGAGGGGGCCGGGGAGAAGGAAGGGGAGGCCCGGCCCGGCCCTGCGCCGGTGCGGGGGCTGGTTGGTGCCCCCCTGCTGGCAGGGGCTGGGGCGGCCGCGGGGTGTGGGCTGTGCCAGCGCCCACGGCTCGGGCTCCGCTCCCACTGCGGTGAGCCGGCCTGTCACCGCTGTGTCAGCTGCGAAACACCTGCCGACACGGGCAAACACAGCACTGAGGGCACTGCATCCAGCGTGCCTTGCATAAGCACCCAGGCACATGCAAAGACAGCGTTGGAGGGTGTGAAGTGCATTAAATTGACTCTCCTGGTGGTGTCTGAGCTGCTCGCCGTCAGCGCCGCTGTTGAAGTGATCACAATTCGAGAAGTGTTTTGATGTAACTTGGTACGCTCGGAGTTTGTGGCGTCTAATAGCTGCACACTGCTCAGAAAATTGCTGTTCGTAATGGTCATTACTGCCTCGGTTCACAGCAAAGACCAATATATTGCATTTATGTATGGCTTAGGTTTTCTAAGGCTTTTTTCGTATATTAAACTATTGCAAAAGTAAGGAACAGATAGCAGTTAAAATACATAGAACATGCTGAAGTGTGGCGAGGAAACACATTAGTGTAGATAAAGCAGGCTTGAAATAAAAAAGAAGAATGTGTATCTGTATCTCAGTGAAGTATGGAGGCATATCCTGGTTTCAGAGTGGTGGACTAGAAACCTGAGAATCCTTGCAGGGGTCGGTGTTGGACATAAAAGTATACTTACTATCTGCTGTCTCGCAGCTTGGATGCACCTAATCAAGGAAAACTTTAGGCATTTTTAGTAGCTTATCTTCCTTGTTGTTCTTCTGTTTCAACTGGGTGAAGCCCTCTACGTGAACTGCTTCTGGGTTTTGTTACCAGAACAGCAAAACTGGCTGTGTTGTTTTACACCATCTGTAGTTCTGCCTCGGTATGTATTAGCTTAAAGGAGAGTAAAAGTACTGTGGGAAAAAGATTCATCTGACCTTGCTGTAGGATGGAGAGAGGTTAGCTGTTATTTTCTAAAGAGCACATGTGATTTACTATACCTAATTAGGCTGTCTAAGCATACTACTTGTAGTGGCAGTGTTTTGCTAATTGCACTGCTGAAATATTGAGTATAAATATTAATAAAGTTTTATACACCAAGAGAATATAAAACTTAAACTTTATAGCTTCTTTTTAATCTGTGTTTATGTCTAATGGGCACATTACTTTCAAATGTTTGCTTTTGGCCCATGCAATACTGCCTTTGCCCTTGGTCTGTACTTGAACTCCTATTTCTAATGATGATCCTTTTTATTATCTGTATTACCTATTCCCCCTTAATTGTCAGTGATTATCCATTCTTGCAGTGTTCAGATCCAGTTTGTTTTTTCCTTAGTTTCTACTATTAGACCTTTGGGGTTTTTGGTAGAATAAAGAGAATAGCAAAATAAGTGAAGGTTTATGTGAATACATATATACACACACAAACATGTAGATATATAAAAATACTCGTATTTATATATATACCCCCTTCACTTTTATACTCGTGCATATATGATAGTATGAAGGGAAAAGCAGGACAGAGGTCAAAGCTTTGAAAGGCTACCCTTAATATATTGGAAGTGTCTGTTTCATTTTCCTTCACACCATCTTGGCTAAATATGTTTCTTCGTGTTCCTGATTATATGTAAGCATATCTCATGCAAATCACAGTAAAGTAGCACAGAGTCTCCCAGATTAAATCTGTGGAAGTTTGCAGTAGAAGGCATTATGCATGTATGTTAGAAATAGGATGCCCAAAATTTACAGAGCCTTTTCAGATATGTTTGTCAGGCCTGCATTTCTAGTGGTAACTAGTATGTTTAAAAAACAGAAAGAAAAGGGGGGGGAGGGGTATAGTTTTTTCAAAAGAGCCCTGACTTTGCAGACTTTTTCAAATATAATTTATTAGGCCAACAATTTTAGCAATAACCAAAGTGTTTAAGAAACAAACAAAAAATATTAGCAGTTTATGTGGTTCAGAGTTCCCAAAGTTTGATTTAACTGTAGTCCCTCTATAAGTTTTTTTTGTTCATGCCTTTTTTTTAATGTTTTTTTTTTTTAAGAATGAGATAGTGAGTCACACTTTTGAAACTGCTTGTAAATAAAATTATTTGTCAGTATTGCATCAACTCAGATGTCAGTTCAGTAATGAAATCATTAGATCATACTGGTTTTCACATTGAGAGTTTTCTATGCTGCTGTTCTAATAATCATGGTAGGTCTTTCCCATTATGCTTCTGACTAGTCCTACCAATATATGTTGTTTTTAAATTTTATTTTAATTTTTTTTCTTGTGCTCTCACTATATTCAGTTATTCTCAGTGTTTGAAGACTTTCAATTAGTTCCTTCAGTAGTTTTACATTAAAAGGTAGATTGTACTGCAGATTGTACTTTATTTTGTTGTAGGTTCAAGATGCTGGCCAGGAGATGGTGGCATCTTCTGGCACACCAGGATCAGGCAAATCAAAGGTAATCAGTCCTCACAAATTTAATTTGTTTGGATAGTAGTAGTTGAAAGAGTTACAGCTTAGCATGCACGCTGTGACTAATAGGAAGACATAAAGGTATTTTTAATGTTTCCTGTCTTGTAGACAGGAAAAATTGATTTATAAACATGAGGCTAAGGTGTCTTGGAAAACATGAGGAAAAACAAATCTTTTTTTTGATACATTCATTTCCTGTTATATTTAATAAATTATTAATAACATCCAGTTTTGGCAGTATCTGTTTCATAATGATCACAGACATCTTTACATATGTTGGAAGTAAATTTAAACAGTGACAATGTTAGGACAGCATGCTATTTTCAAAATATTGTTCAAATTATATTGTGGAATTATAATCCTTCGCAACTGAGTTTTCCTCTCTAACTGATGCTGCCTGATTGTGTGCTCCAGAATTATTTCAGAAAAGTACAGAACTAGGAATAGTTTCTGTTACTGCACTTGAAATAACAGAATTGGATATCAGAACAGCAGTAATTTGGACTGCTATACTACTCTTCTTGCAAATGTATGGTAACAGTTTCCTGACCTAAAATTCAACTTCTTTGAAGTCAGATGCTAAAATTCCCTGTTTCTGTTAACCTCTGGGTTAGAGGAAACTGATTTCTCTAATATGTACTTTTTTTACAGCTGGACACATTGCCCAAAGAAGACCTCATTAAGTTTGCAAAAAAGCAGGTGATGCTTATACAGAAAGTGAAGTCAAGATGTACAGGTACCTTACTGGAAAGAGAACAATTTCTGCCTTAATGCTTGGTACTATCTGATCTTTTCTAATACCACTGCTTGTTTTTGATTAGGTAGATTTAAACTCCAGGCAAATATTTTATTTTTTTTTTTCTGTAATTTCACTATTTATTGTGGGAGGATAAGGACTGAAGTCCTTTGAGTAAGAAAGGGAAGAAAAAGAAGCATTGCTTTTGTATTAAATAAATTTTGATCTGGCCTGTGCCACATGATAGAACAGTGTATCTTGCTTTTTTTAAGTGGAACTTGTCGTTGTTTGTTCCCCATATTGGTGCAGGGATAAATACTTGTTGCTTTTCAGGAAGTACATGGAAGAGAATGTCTCTGATAGTTTTTGGCATAATTATTATGGTTGTAGACACAACAACTTCTTTAAGATAGCTGCTTTATATTTGCTCATCTGCTGTTTTTAGAAAAATACTGTAAAAAATACCGAACAAAATTTTATGTTAACCACCTAAAAGTATCCTGTGTGTGTTATGTCATATGCTGTTCATCTCCACTCCGCTGTCCCTT
The DNA here is from genome assembly GCA_013400415.1 of Scytalopus superciliaris. NCBI lineage: Eukaryota > Metazoa > Chordata > Aves > Passeriformes > Rhinocryptidae > Scytalopus > Scytalopus superciliaris. The sequence continues at coordinate 341,622 of VXBX01008450.1, read as the reverse complement.
TTCCTCCAGTGGGCCACTACTCAGACTGGTGTCACTTCCCCTTGTTTGGAATTACACTCATGCTGACTGCTGGTAGCTGCCCAGTGAAACAATAAGGATATAGCGATGAGCTAAACCAGGCTTTTCCTCAGTGGGGTTATTCATAAGATCTTGTTTTTCTGCCTGCTGCATATTTTCAGAGAACCAGTAGGTACTGCATATCTTTGCTCTGACTTAAATTGATCATGAAATAGAAGGTAAGATGATCATCGAAAGAATTTCTGTCTGTTGTCCCTCTATTGAAACAAGGAAGTTTTGTTTCCTCAGGAAACCGTGCTCAGTGTCAGGACTGGAGAAGTAGTACTGAATATTTGTTCTGTTTCCATTAGTCCTTTCTATTACTCAGTACCAAACAGAAATTGATGAAGTAAAAGACGTTTCTGATTTGAATAGAAGTGTTGTTAGGCACTAGATTTACTAGAGATTTGCTACTGTGGTGGAGCATCAATTCATGTTGTGACTTTTCTTTACTTTTTTGAGAACTGGAGAAGGAGATTGAAGAACTCAGATCTAAAGCAGCTACTGCAGGAGCTGATGATATTATTCAGGTAGGAATACGTAATGGGTTTCTACTGTATTACATAAAAGTAGCAGAAATAAATCCATGGAAATAATTTGGTAAATATTAAATATCTTTAAAGCTGTTATTCAAATTGCATGGAACCCATTTTCAGGAATCCAAGGCACTTCCTAAAACCTTTTCTTTTTTTCCCCCTTCTCCCCCCAACTCCTTCTTCCACTTGTCAGAAAATGCTGTCAGTTCTGTGAGGAATAATACAGAGTAGTACAATTTCCAGGGAGAATTTATCACAACCCTTCAGTACTTGAAGGGGGCTTATAAGATGGGGACAAACTTTTCAGCATGGCCTTTTGTGACAGGACAAGGAGCAATGGTTTTAAACTAAAAGAGGATCAATTTAGATAAGCTAAGGAAGAAGTTTTTTCACAAGGAGGGTGGTGGAACACTGGAACAGGTTGCCAAGAGAGGTGGCAGATGCCCCAACCCTGAAAACATTCAAAGTCAGGTTGGATGAGGCTCTGAGCAACCTGATGGAGTTGAAGATATTCCCTGCTTATTGCAGCAGGGTTGGACTAGATCACCTTTAAAGGTCCCTTCCCACACAAACTGTTCTATGCTTCTATTAATGTCCCTAGCAAGACTGTTTCCTTGTGTAGCTGGCTAGACAGGCTTTTATTTATTTTGGAATGACCACTGCAGAAAGCCATCTAGAAAACTTCTGAGACAGTCATTTGATGAGATTGGAAATACATAACTAAAGTTGCATGTCACAAGAAGTACTTTTAGGAAAGTAATTCAAATTTGGTTTTATGTGTCAAGACCATCTGTCTTTTTCAAGGTAAGCGTCATAGCCTATGAAAGTGAAAATTGGTTGTGAGAAGGAATTTATCAGTTGGAAAGTTGTTTTGAATAATTTGGTGAGAGATTTCTTTTCTACAGAAGGGGAACTTGGCAACCACCACCTGGTGATAAAAAAATTAGCTGATCACAAGTATAATTTTTAACAACCAACATCATTGTTTTAGTCTACCTGTTTTGTATCAGTCTTATATGGGCTGAAAGTAATTCTTAAAGTTGAACTGAGGTGTTTCATTAACAAAAAAAGTCATAATCATTGTGTGAGTTCCTATACTTTGCAGAAGTCATTGTTTCCATTGTTAAATGCTTCTTTTCGTGATGTTTCTCATTTAATATTAGGCTCTCACAGAAAGACTGGATGTTGTACTTCTGGAAAAAGCTGAAAGTCAGCAGCAGTGCATAGCTCTGAAAAAAGAAAATATTCAAATAAAGCAAGAAGGAGAGGTACTGAAATGACCCATGGAATATTACTAAAATATTTCATAATTATGTTTATTTTCTAGTTTTCCTTGTTGTGTTTTTAATTTTGACCTTCTTCACTTACCTGTTGTTCAGTCTTTTAAAAAAATCTAAAGGCTTCATATATTAAAACATATTTTCTCTGTACCACCTAATTCATAGTAATAAATATAAAATTCATACAAAGACCATCTGGATCCACAGCTGCAAAAAGAATTCAGTCTGTGCATTAGCAGCCTATGTATGTGATGGCTTCAGTCAATCAGCCCTGTCTTTTCATGGGAGATAGGTTTACATTTAGATATTCATAAGAAGGAGCCTATCAGTCAAGGCACTTGTATCAGTAATCTCAATTAATAATAAAGTGAAGAGTGAATTTCTTGTGATTGATGAACATTGTTATATTCCAGATACTTGAATTTGATGCATTAAAAGTAATTTGATCTTTAATACGTTATCAGGATAGTTGCTTAAGCTGAAGTCTGTCTCGACCATTTTGTGAAATTAATTCTGGCAAACATGATTTAGGACTTAGTTTTCTTTTCTCCTTCTACAAATGATTTTGTACTCTGTAGTGTTTGAACTGAGTTGTCCTAATATAGTTAATTAATTAAAAACTATAGCAATTTTTAAGACTAAGAACTCCTATGTTTTTTGATTTATATTTGTAAACAGTTCATTTGAAAATTCTATGTGCTAAACTACCAGTATTTAATAACTTGCTTGTTTGTTTAGGCTGCAGTGGCTAAGACAGAAGAATTGCAGAAGCAACTGGAACAATCAAGTATTGACTCTCTGGAAGAAATAAAAGCTCTGAAGAGTGAATTAGAAAATGCACAGTGCAAACACAATGAGGATTTAAAAAAGCTGAAAATGGAATTCGATGAACAAGTAAAGAAACAAATGGAGCTGATGAAACAGGTTGAACATCACAGTGACAGTCAAAAAGAAGTTATGAGATTACAAGATGATGTCCAGAGAATGAAATCTACTTATGAGGAGCAAATTTTGTGTCTGAGCAAGCAGTTGGAAACTGTGAATGAAGACAAAAACAAAGAAGTGACAAATCTGCAAGAAACTATTAAAAACAACTCTCAGTGTTACCATAATGAAATAAAAAATCTGAATGAAGAGCTTAAGAAATTAAAAATTGCCCATCAGGAAGAGGTCTCAGAATTGATGCATCAGATTGAAATATCATCTAAAGAAAATGAAGAAAAGCAAAATCAAATCAATGAGTTACAGCACAATTTGGCAGAGAAAAATGCAAAGGATGAATTGCATGCTGATACTGACCAGCATGAATATGACTTGGAGCAGCTGAGAGAAGTCTTAAATAAAAATGCAGAAAACAGGATAGATGTAGGAGACACACAAGAAGAACCTTGTGTAGAAGCGAAAATGGAAGCAAAGGTTAGGTACCTGGAGCATAGTTTAGAAGAACTCCAGTCCCAACACAGTATATTAAAAGATGAGTTAACTTACATGAGCAATGTCAAACTAAAACTGGAAGAGGAAATCCATCGCATAAAGGATGAGTACTTTCATGAACGGGAAGACTTGGACTTTAAGATAAATGAGCTGCAGCTTACTAAAGAAGATTATTGTTCTGTAATTGAAAAACTAAAAGTGGAGCTTCAGGAAGCAAGACAGCACTATGAAGCTGCTGTAAAAGAGCATAAATTAGAGATTCAAACTCTGAAAGAGCAACACAAGAGAGAAATCTCTGAACTAAATGAAACTCTATTATCTGGTTCTGAAAAAGAAAAGATGGTATTAGTTTTTGAAATGCAGGAACTTAGAGAACAACTTGAAAAGCTAATTCAGGAGAAGGAAGAAGCAGTGTCCAATTACAACAGCCTGAGAGAAACAATGGAAACTCTACAGGCTGAGCTAGGCGAATCTGCTGGAAAGATCAGCCAGGAGTTTGAATCAATGAAACAACAGCAAGCTTCTGATGTCAGTCAGCTGCAACAGAAACTCCGGGCTGCTTTCAATGAAAAGGATGTTCTTCTTGAAACTGTAAATCGCCTTCAGGAAGAAATAGAAAAGTTGTCATCTAATCAGCCAGAGATAGAAGAACTTCAATGCAAAATTGTTAGCCTTCAGGAGGACAATAATGCAATAACAACCTCCATTGACCAAAAAGAGATCACTGTAAAAGAGCTGGAAGAGAAGATTGCTGCTCTTACTGATCAAAACAAGGATATTTTAAATGATGTAAAATGCTTGGGTGAAGAGAGAGAAGCCCTGCAGGAAAGGTGCAAGCAAGAACAGGTTAAAATTCAGGAACTTCAGCAAGAAGTAGATGTTGCTAACCAGCACAATAATGACCTGAAGAAAAAGGTAGAGGAATTAACAGAGAGTCTGAACAAAGCTTTAACTGCAAAGACTGAAAATGCTCAAATGCTTGAGCAACTGGAAAAACAGATTGAATCTCTGGTACATGATAGAGAGAGGCTTTCATCTGAAGCATTTGCTCTTCATGAGGAAAATAAGAAAATCCTTCAGGAGAAAGGTGAATTAGGTGAAGAGCTGGGAAAGATTACATCTGAAAAAGATGGTTGGTTAGTATTGAAAGAGCAGTCTGAAAACTTGGAAAAGAAACTGCAAATGATGACTGCAGAAAAAGACCGTATGTCAACATTACTTGAAAATGAACAAAGGCATACGTCCCTTGTAAGAACTCAACTGTACCACTTACTTGAGCAAGTGGGGTCCAGCATTTCAGATTCTAATGAAGAATATGATTCTCTTAACTTGTTAAAAATTGCAAATGAATGCTTGTCAAAAATTAAAGAAGAGCAGTGCCTTGCTCTACAAAATGAGGAGGAAGTAATTCATTTGCGGCAGGAAGTTGAGAGACTAGAGGAAGAAAATGCTGCTCAATATAGAGAACATAGATCCCTCATTCAGGATTTTGAAAAAGAAAAGTATCTCTTGAAGGAAGAACTGGAAGGAGTGTTGTCTGAAAAAGAAGCGCTTCAGCACGATATTCAGGAGCTGAAGAATGCCAGTGATAAAACAAGGGTTGAAAATCAAGATCTTTTAGCTAATATTGAAGAGATCACTCAAAAACTTGCTTCTTATGAAAGTCCAATACAAGAACGGGAAAAAGGATCAGAAAAACAAGACGACTTAAATTCTATTCTGGAACAAAAGGAAACTGAGCTTAGAAATGTGAAAGACGAACTGAGTTCTCTAAAGGTTATATTTTGTTATTGAAGTATACAGACTAAACCTCTAAAGTCTTCAGAATTAAGGTTCAAAAAATACTTTCAATTCTCTTTTCCTTTTTTATTTTTTTCCCTTGGCCTGAAAGTGAGTTTCCTTTCTAGAAAGCCCATCTAACACCTCAAAGTCACCTTTCTCGCTCCAGAATAAAAAAAAGAAATTAAGCAAATCATAATGCTTTTTTGACAAAAGTTGCTTGTACTTGAACCTTTCTTCCTGTCAATAGCCCTCAAAGTGATCATTTGACTAGATGGACTAATTGATCTCATAATTTTTCACCTCTAACTTTCTATGGCTCCATCTCAAACAGAACTCCTGCTTGATCTGCATTAGCTACTCCTAACTTCAGGTCGTGGGAATTGCTGATTATGTAAAACTGACAGCTGCAGAATTAATGGTCTCCCATTTTTTGTCCTTTGACAGAATGGAAAGCAGCTGTTAAAAGACTGGAATGTTTTGCCTTCAATATAACTATGCTTTCACCAAGCTGATACAAAATTTCTCATAGAGACTTTCTTGGTAGTAAGAATGTAGACAGTTTTAGCTGTAGTTAAAACTTCTGGTGGCTTGTTAGGGGAAAAAACAGATACTGCAAAGAAATTTTTGTAATACTTCTTGTATCTTTGTTTATAATACAGAATTTAATGGAGACAATGACTGAGAAAACTGATCAACAGTCTTCCGTAGCAGAGCTTCAAGAAAAAATTGGTATCTTTGTCACTTTTTTATATAAATGGTTTGGGTTCTTTGGATTGTTAGTTTTTCTTTTCATAATTGTATTTGCTACAAGCCAAGAAAGATGGGGAAGTAGATATCAGTGCAGCTTTTTACAATATTCCTTCCAATAGGGATTTATAATATTGTTAGCAACTTTAAGTTGCATATGATTTGATAGTTCTTAAGGGTTTTTCTTCCTGTGTACATCTGGCTATAAATAGTGTGGTGGATTTAGTCTTTACTTTTTAAATATGTCAGTGAGAATCCTTAAGGCTGCCAAGAGGAGAGGGAAGCAACACTTTGCCAAAACTACTGTTGCCTCATTGCAGCTACCCTAACACATTAACAAGAAAATGGTTCTGAGTTGTTAAAATTTATGTAGAAGCAGACATTAATACGGCTCTTAATGTTAACTGCAGTGGAAGCCTTTGAAACAGGGAAAGGTTGTCCAGGGAAGGATTGCCCCTAAGCTGCCCATGTGTCTGTATGTTTTAGCTTCAAATTAAATATAAGTGTTTAACTAAATGAAACGCTTGAACATCTCCCCTGCTTTATATTTTGTTTGGTTTTCTTGTTCATGTATTTCAGAGAGGCTGGAAAAAGAATCTGCAGAAAAAGGAGAGAAACTAAACAAAATTAAGATGGTTGCTGTGAAAGCAAAGAAAGAATTAGATGCCAGCCGAAAAGAGGTATCTTGACTGCTTCCTAATATGAAGAATGTTCTCCATGTGGGGTTCTGTTTTAATGACACATACTTCTTCCAAATAAGATGCAGGCTCTGAAGGAAGAATTGGAGTTGGTTCGATCAGAAAAAGATCAGTTGTCTGCTTCAATGAAGGATGTAATTCACGGAGCTGAAAGCTATAAGGTAAGAATAATACTGCATTTGCAAAAGACAGTTAACTGTCAGAAAATACTTTGGTGTTGAAGCCTAGCCCTGATATATATTGCTATTTACTTGCACAACTATTTTTGGCAAAAGAAATTGTGTCAGTGCAGTTGGACACCAAAATCAAGAAACGTAAGGTTCTAGCGATGGAACCGACTGCTGTCAGAAGAAAATAAGGCACTTCTTTTATTCTGGAATGCTATTTCTAAGCCTTTTGAATCTAGCAGCATACTTCAAACATCATGCATCAATCAGTGCATTGCTGAGGCAAAACATAAATCCTTAGGAATTCTTGAAAGTACATAAAACTGAAGATCAGTTTGAAAACCCTAAAGTCATAAAGACATAAACTAATAATTGCCTGGGAGTAAGTCTTCTTGGAGCACACCTCTAGACACATGAAGCAGAAGCAGGCGGCAGTCAGCCTTGCTTCAGCAAGAGAAAACTGTTCCTCTTAAGACTTAGGAGGAGCAGCTGAGGAAATTGGGGTTGTTTAGTGTGGAGAAAAGGAGCCTCAAGGGAGACCTTATCCCTCTCTAGAACTACCTGAAAGGTATTGTGGGGTCTCTCTTTTCTCCCAAGTAGCAAGCGACAGGACAAAAGGAAGTGTCCTTAAGTTTCCACCAGGGGAGATGTAGATTGGATATTAGGAACAATTTCTTCATGAAAGGGTGGTCAGGCATTGGAACAGGCTTTCCAGGGAAGTGGTGGAGTCACCATCTCTGGAGGTATTTAAAATATGTGTAAATATGGCACTTAAGGACTTGGGTGAGTGGTGGGTTTACAGTTGGCCTCAGTGATCTTTAAAGATCTTTTCCAAACTACTTTTTCTGTGACATCACTGGCAGTATTGCAGCCAGTCTTGTCCATCATTCTCCCCCCAAATACAAGAAAGACATTGATAACCTCAAGTGGTTTCAGTGGAGGGTGACCAGGATGGTCAAGGGACTGGAATAATTGATGAGAAGTTGCTCATCCTGGAATAGACTTCAAAGGAACAGAATAGGAGCCTTGCTATTTCCAGTACCTACAAAGGTTACAAATGGTGGTGTATGATAAGACAGTAGTCTTAAACTGAAATGAGAGATTCCAGTTGGATACATGGATAAATATTTTTAGCCTATGAGGTGATTGAGCTTTGGAACTAGTTGCCCAGGGGAGTGGGGCCATCTCCATCCTTGAAAAGACCTGACTGATCTGAGTTACCAGGTCTGATCTCACTGCTGACTCTACTTTAAGTAGAAAATTGAATGTAGACCTGCTGAAGTCTCTTCCAACCTTAATTATTCTAGACTTTCATGAACTGAAAAGGGTTTCTTCCAGAGTCTGTAGTGGAATAATAGCATTGATTTCATTGTGATATTTCTGATGTTGCGGTAAGACAACTCATACTGAAATATCAGGAAGATGAGTAGCCTCTGAGGGGAATGTGCTTATGCAATATATATATATATTGTAAAAAATTATGATTTTGTGTTCGCATGTGTTAAGAATCTTTTGATGGAATATGATAAGCAAGGAGAACAGCTGGATTCTGAAAAAGACAGAGCAAATAATCTTGAACGTCAGATAGATGACCTCACAAGACAGCTGCAGGTGTCATCCCAGCAGGTCAGTTCTCTATGTAGGTCTGATCTATTGATAATTACAGTAAAAATTCTGTCTATTGAGTGTAAGTTTTAATCATGTCATTGTCAATACTATTTCATAACCTAGGTGTGTTTTGAACAGTGACTTGAAATTCAGGGTGGTTTGTTTGTTCTTTTTCAACATCTGATATCTTACCTGGGCCATGACAAAGGTAAATATATCTAGGATGTTTGGCTTTGTCAATAGAAAGAGCTTAATCTACCCCAGGTCAACTCACAGCAAAAAGTATCTGGCTTGGTTTGGACTTAAAACTCTGCTGCAAGTATTAGACTTGCCCTGTTTCTCTGATTGCACACCTACACATCCCATGAAGTGCAGTAACCTTTAACCAAGAAATTATTTTCTTTTGTTTTCTTCAATACAATGGGAGTTTGTAGGTGTTTTTTATTTTTTATTTAATAAACAGAGTATTTAAACATACTAAATTAATTATGAGGGTTTGCATTTTTCATAAGGTTGAGACTTGAGGATGCGTTGTAGAGTACTATAGTGTCATTCAGAAGAGTCTAGGATGGTAATTAAGCAGAGACACGTTCCAAAGCTAGCTGCAGTGGGTTTGGTATTCAGGATTGAAACTCACAGGCCCCATACACTGAAGATCTAGCTAGGCCACCATTTCCTTATAAGCACGAGCCAGTAGTGAGAAATGTAGGAAGAAATAAGAAAACATATTCTGCTGATTATGCAGGCATTGAATTTTTCAAGTTTGTTACAAAGAAACAGTTCTACGTACTGATACAGTCTCATGGAAGACTTGGTGGTTCAGTCAAGGCTTGCAGTTCAATCTTTTTTAAGTGTTAGCAGTGTGATCATTTGTTTGTAAATAAATCTGTATTTGAAGTGGGACAGTAAGCATTGAAACACTGTATTATTATGAGAGGAAGGTGATTCTTGCAGAATCATGGGGATATTTTTATCAGATTTCTTTCAATTCTAGCCATCTTCAGAAAGCTGAGCAAATTAACTCTGTCCAAAATAATCAAAATGTGCTAGTGACTTTAACTTAGCCTGGTTTTAGCCTGTTTCTTAATCTGGTTTAAAACAGCCTGTACAAGACTCATCTGTAGGAGTGTATATCTTATCTGACAAAATCACACACAAACTCAGCTTATGTTTTTATCTTTCCACTATGATAATTTCAGCATGATCAATTACGCTCTGCTAATGAAGACCTCCTGGCTCGTGTTGAAACACTGCAAAATAATGCTAAGCTGCTGGAAACGCAGATATTGGAGATTCAGAGAGCCAAGGCAAAAGCTGACAAAGAACTAGAAACTGAAAGGCTTTTAAAAGAACAGAAAACAAAGGTAGTACTTTGTAGGGGCAGTGAATGGGCTGAAGCATTACTTTCACTGGATGTGGTTTCTGTTAGATCTTGGTAAATTGTGTTTTTGTAGATCAAGTTCCATGCTTTCTCTTTATGTTAGTTGACTGGGTTTGGTTTTTTTTCTTTTAAACTTGGTCTGTTCACTGAAAGAACTTTGCAAGGCTGTCACTTGGAATAGAGTGGGGGGATGTTACAGAATGTGAAAAGCACTTCATAATCTTCTGGGTTTTTCTCTGGTTCCCAGTAATTTCCTAAAACAAAGAAATTAATTATCTTTGTACAACCTAAGAGTGTGTGTGTGTGTGTGTCTATAAGTATAAACAGATGCTGATGTTTATTTTTAAATTGGACTACATAATTGAGAAGTATTTAAATTTCAGGAACACAGTGGTGCTCTCCGAGAAATGGAGGAGCTTCAGAACCAACTTCAGAAGGAAAAGAAACATCTGCAGAAAACTATGCTAGAACTAGAGCTGGCCAGAAAGGTAGGGCTGGTGTTTGTGCTAGTGCTTAATGGACTACCAAAGGTTTTGGCCTGTCTTACTGTGTTGAATGCCCTCCCTTTCTGTTCTGAGGATTTTAAAGTCTGAGGTGTGCAAAAGGGAAAATATGAGAGTTTTTGCCCCCGGCTTTGTACTGGAGAGCTGATGTGTACTTTTGGATTTTGTTTTGTTGTTTTTATTTTTGTTTGTTTGTTTTAACTTGGGTTATGTAGCCTGTCATGAGTAGAAATAGGAACAGAATTTAGACATCTGGGGTACATGTATACTGTACTATTCAGAAATTGCCCTTGTTTGAAGGACTGAAGCTGACAGAAACTATTATCTACAAAATACCTACTGATAAAGCTAGCAACAGATTTTTCAAAGTTTCTGTTTCTTGTTTGAAAACAGATTATTTACTGAGGATATGAAAACTCAGTGGATGGGTGTTACTTGTGGATACGAATAGTTACAAAATTTTTGTTAGATGTGCAATACCATTTTTATCTAATTAAAAAAGTCTTAGGAGACAAAGCAAATTGTAAGCTTCATTGTGTGTAACTTGCAGGATGCTCAAAAGAGTACGCTGATGGATATGGAAATAGCTGATTATGAAAGGCTAGTAAAAGAACTTAATCAGAAGATTACTGATAAAGACAGCAGAATAGAAGATCTTGAGCAAGAAACAGGGATTCAGAAACAGAAGCAAGAGACCCTACAGGAAGAAATAAGTGAGTAAAATCTAAATAGCAAGAGTCACTATGGTATAGTTAGTAATGGTAAAAAATGCCATTCAGAAACAACTTCTTAAATCAGTGAGTGAGAATAAGGTTTGCAGAGAATACTAAACAGTTACATTGGAAGAGTAATTTTGACTTCAAGGAAATTTTGCTAGGTTATTATCTAGTATTCAGCAGTTAAAAGCCAATTTGCCTGCCTGATATACTGTGTTTCTTACCTGATTAAGTTAATCGTAAGTTCTGAACGTTGGTGTCTGACGAAGAGTTTCCTCCTAATATACCACACTCATAAAACTTTACTAGTTAGCTTGTGGTTAAAATTTTAATTTCTTTCTATCCTTAAGTATAAGTCTTAAAACCATTTCATTTATTTGAAGATCTTTATGAAAACTTAGACAAAGGATACTAACCTTACTGTAAGCTACTTGTTTGCAGCTCTTAAGGAATCTGTCAGAATTTGCTTAAATATTTTCCAGTATTTTTAAGGAAATATAGGAGAGGAAGTTTCCTTTGCATAAAACTGTTGTTTTCTACATTAGAGCTACTTCAGTCAACTATGCAACAGGACGAGGAAAGAAATGCCAAGATAAAACAACTCCTGGTAAAAACCAAAAAAGAACTGGCTGATTCAAAACAAGCTGTAAGTCCAGATGTTAATTACTGCATATTTCATTTTTAAATTAACTTTAAAAAACAGGCTGGTAGCTGAATTACTAAGTTGCTGAGGTTTGAGGGGTTTTTAATATCCAGATAATTTTATCTTGCAGGAAAATGATCATCTAATGTTGCAGGAGTCATTGAAAGGGGAACTGGAAGCCAGTCAACAGCAAGTGGAAGCCTATAAGGCAAGAAACTTCACTTTTTTTAGTATAGGGTTTCTCATTTAAGTAATAAATGTGATTTGTACTAGGCAAATGGAATGTAGGCTGAAGAACAAAAAGGTGTTATTTTTACTACTAGATTACTGTTTCTTTTTCTTAAATTAGTTTTATCTGCCTGTTGCTTTCCCCAGATATTTTCCCTGTGGTTTTCTTTAAACAGATTTACAGTCTTTTTCCTCTTTCCCTTTCCACCAAAGGAGAGAACTGTGGAGTTTGAATCTTGTAACTGGGATACGTTTTTAAATGATTCTTTAAAAATGGAAGTTGTTTGGTTTAAAAACAAAATAACACAACATTATCAGCAAAAATCCTAAGTGTTGTCTGGCTGAATAAATTTTGTTGGTTGGGCAGAATAGGAATTGGATGTAATGAAAGTAGTGGGGAAGAGAGGTTGGCTTTCTTAAATGCTGCCACACCACCATTGTAACTTTTATCTTCAATTCTCTCTTGAAGCAACATAATTTTTTAAAAATTATTACATGGTAACTAATGTCTATTTTTTTTATGCTATTTTTATTGGATTTTAATTTTGTGTTTACCAGTTCTGTACAGGAATTACCATAGTAGAATCCTGTGTTTACAGTGGCATGTCCCCTTGTAAAAGAAAAATTTTTGTTATAGTGGTTTTCACCTGACTTTTTCAGATTCAAGTGGCTGTGCTAACATCGGAAAAGCATAAAGTTCAGGAACAACTGAGAACGTCTTCGGAGCAACACCAGCGTACGATGAGTGCTTGCCAGCAAAAAATTGCAACCCTGCAAGAAGAGTGCAGAGCAGCCCAGGTATACTCTAGTGGAAGAAGTAATCTTAGAGACTCTAGAAGGGAGATTTACTGCACTCTCTGCTTCTCTGAAAGTACTTTGCAGACCTTATTCTTCTTTGTCTGTCAAGAACTGGGAATTACCCAAGTGCTTAAGGTAGTTGAGTGGTGGCAGAAAGGCCAGGCCAGACTGTCCTGGTTGTCATGTATCACTTGTGGTGGAACATCTGGACTGCACACTTACATTTCCAGTAGGGAAAACCGTGTAGTGGTAGTGAGGAGTTGGAGTTTATTTAGATGATCAGCAAGTACACACTCAGGCAAAAGAGAAGTCTTCAAAGAAAAGAGGAGAACAAAAAAAAAAATAAATATAATTTGCTTCATATAAAACCAGCTACCACTTTAAGAAAACAAAAACAAAAAAAAAAGCTGTGAAAAATATATTTGCAGGCACCTTTTAATATGCTGAAATCTGAGCAGCTGCTTCATTGCCAGCTGACCTACATGCAAAACTTACACTATTGCTGAGGTTTTTTATTATTTATGAGATTTTTTTTTTTGGTCCATATGACACTGTGTTAGATGTTCCTAGAATGTAGTGTTTGCATTGAAGACAGACAGATTCAGAATACAGTAGGACTGTTATGTTCAAACTACGCGTATGGAGATTACAGCACTGCTCTGTCCTCTGCTGTGTGATAGGTGTGCAGCCTGCAGATAAGTAACAGCTGAACGCAGCCTGTCAAAAAAACTTCTGTGTTTTAAAAAGGTGAACTGAATGGACAAACATTGTGGTTGCTGCTACAGGAGACTTGCCTTAATTGTGCTGGTACACAGGGGATCATGGGTTTTACAAATGTATTCTTCATAACTGGGTACTTGTGGTACCTGTGGCTTTCTCTGTGGTGTGAAACCACTAAGATTGTAGATCTTCCTTAGTGGCATGGCTCTAACATCTTAAAATATTGGCTTTCCTATTTAAATGTCCTACATCTAGAAAATAGATATTTTTACACTGTTATTAGCAAAGGAAAATTCCGCCTGAGGGAAAGGTGGACACCAAAGCAGTAGAAAACAGAAGTAATGCTGACATTTAAGGCTGTGTACCTGAGAATTTAGGAATATTCTAGCTCACACAGTTTGACAGGAAGAAAAGAGAAGTATCAATTTAAAGAAAATGCCCACAAATATTACAGACTCCAGAAAATGTGGAGCAGTGGCTAATCAGTCAGTTCTGTGAAATAATACTCACCAGTTCAGCTGAGGAAAACTTTCCAAAATCCTCTTGGAGGTGAGAGCATTTTAGTTGTTTTGGGAATGACTACTGAATCCATGAGCTTGTCCTAAGATGCAAGAAAGAAAACGAGTAATAAAGACAACATGAGTACCTGAAGGATGGGAATAATTCTTGCTGTATAGTGTATAGCCAAGGATGAAGCTGCTATGTTGTGAAGTAATTTTCTGTATGTCCACATAAACTCATGTATCAGCTGAATTTAGAAGAAAAGACAGACCAAACACCTTTAAATTCAACTAAAGTATTTTATCTTGTGCTGTGTAATACCACTGCACCTGACTTAACTCCTCAAAATGATGCAGAACTTTGAGACATATTAGATTTTTGTCACCTCAGTAGTATAAGAGGGAAACAGAATTATGCCCCTTTTTTCCCTTCACCTTTGTCTTCATTTAAAGCTGTTGATAGAACCCTTTGCTTTTAAATCTCTCAGATTAATGCAGTTTTTGAATTTTCAAGTATTCTTTCATTTCTTTCATTACTAGTACGTTGAAAATTAGTGTTTCCAGTTTCACATTTTGTGATATTCAATTAAAGTCTAAAGAAACATGATCTGTTATTGCAGTCAACATTTTAATTATGCATTTAAAAGAAGAAAATGCAGCAGGTGGTTTTAATTTTGTTTTTCCCATGTAAGATGCATTTCATTTTAGAGAAATGAGCAATAGTCAACAGCATAACTTGTTACAGGTTTGTTTTCTATGTGATAGGCTGAACAAGCGTCTGTTACATCGGAATTCGAGAGCTACAAAGTCCGTGTTCATAATGTTCTAAAACAGCAAAAGAATAAATCTGCTTCTCGGACAGAATCTGAAGGAGCCAAACAGGAGAGGTAAAACTAAAATTCATATATGCATACAGAAAAAATACTGATACTCAAGTTACTGAGATTGCCTTTGCTAATACCTGATCAACAAGGGAATTCCACTAATCAGCTCTTTCCTTCGGTATGGAAAATATCAGAAGAGTGGCAGTTTGCTTGCCCAGTTGCTTTGATTTGTGTTTTTTGGGGGTTTTTTTTGTGGGTTTGGTTTAGTTGGTTGATTGGTTTGGTTTGGTGTTTTTTCTGTGTTTTTTTTTTTTTTTTCCAAAAAAAAAGGTCTTTATTACTCTAACTGTGGCTTTGCCTAGCTGAACAGAAGAAATATCATCAATTTCTACCATGTTGCTGCTCTGTTTGTTTGTAGTGCCTGGATTTACCTTCTTAACAGTTATTTTTGTGTAGATTACCTGTTACAGAGAGAAGTAAGGTGTTAGGAAGTTTCTTATGAATCTCATGAGCATATTTTAGGCAGCATATTTGTGTAGACTGGACATGCTGTTTTCTCTGCCATGAAGTATTGTAGCCAAGTGCTGTTTGCAACTAAGAAGGAAAGAGCAGGTTGGTAAAGTTCAGCTGAGCTCACTTTGAACTTTTTCAGGAGTGAGTTGTTTAGTGTAGGCAAAGCTCTGTCTGCCAATTCAGTGTCATCAGTTCCAGCAGATTTATGAAATATTTTTGTTGAATCAGCTGCTACATGAGGAAAGATGTGGAGGAAAAAGTTACACTGCCTAAAGGTCCCTGAAAATCCTTTTAATTATACTCGTTAAGACAGGTAAATTCAGATTCACTTTGGAAAATGTCTCAATTCACTGTATGAGTCTACTAATTAATTTCTGGAAGTTATTGTTATAAGTCTTTGATGGCTACTCTGGTGACAAACTGGGCGTTTTTGTGTGAGATGTCAAAATTCATTTCTGACCCATCTTCAAACAGTACTTACAATTGCAGCCAAAAATCCACCAGAGGGCGACTTGTGCTTCATTAGAGGACTTCGGTTTTACCGTTGTTTGAGGTTTTTAGGAACATTCTTGTCTTTGAAGCAAGTAAACTGCAACGTTGCATTTCTTTGTCTCTTCTTTTTGAAGAATTTCAAAAAGTTCTAATATTGTTATTTTTTGTGAGAGAGGGCTGCAGGGAAAATAAACTGGTCAAGCAATAAACAGATGATAAATGGTTTCCAAAGAAATTATTTATAAGTACCAACTCTAAGATTAATGAGATAAAAAGTTTATGAGATAATGAAGATGTCTGCATATATAAATACAGAAAGCATAAAAAGAGAATGTGTCTGACTTGAGATTGTTTCTTCCTGATGTATCTGATTTTGATTTGTTTCTGACCAATGGAGTTTATCTGTTTTTATGGATTTGATGTTGCTTTCTAATACTTTGCTCACGATCTACTCCAACCATTTGTCCCCTGTATTTGGTCTCATTGAACTGATGTGTATTTACTAAACAAACAAAAAAACCACCTCCACCACTTCTAAAAGGAAGTCTTTGCTCCCAGCTGAATCCCACAAATTATTATTCCTTCTGTCATGTCCCTCCAAACCAGCTTGAAGGAGAAAGTGATACCAGTCACACTTTCTCCCCCAATAGTTGCACCCACAGCAGTTCAGATGGGATGCAGTAACCCTATTTGTACCTATGCAGGATCAGAACTTTGGTAATTGCTTCTTCTGTAGTCACATTCTAAGATATTTTAGTCATGGTGTTGTATTGATTTAATTAATAAATAAGCAATTTGGATCAGCTATTCAAAATGTTGTGGATATAGTATAGGTTCTGAACTAATGTAATTACTGTTAAATGTGTGCTGTGTATTTCTTTTTCTTTCATGTGCAGAGAACAGTTGGAAATGATGATAGATCAACTTAAAGCTAAGCTGCAAGATGCTCAGCATAATTCACAGATGAACGAGTCTGAACTCCAGGCATTGCAGTCTGAACACGACACCCTGCTGGAAAGACACAATAAGATGCTGCAAGAGACTGTTGCAAAAGAAGCAGAACTCCGTGAAAAGTAAGTTCTGATGATGAATAGATCTTTTATTTTGTGTGAACTTTAAGAATTGGGCATGTATTGGCGTATAACTGTACTGCTCAAAAAAAAGGGCATATTGTTGAGAAAGTTAAGGGAATTTTCAAAAGGATTGTTTGCTATTTTTCATGAGCCATCAGAAGTTTCAACAATGAAAATGAAATGGAAGCTGGTCAGAGAATTTTTCAGGCAAGATTTCTACCTCTGCTTTTTTTACCTCTTAACTATCAGATTTTTTAATGAACATTTTTTAAGCACATTGAATATTTTGAAGTCCAATGCTCAGTACTACATTTGTGTTGTACTGTTCAACTAAATTTTATGGATGTTTCCTATTAACAAAATAAGGTAATTATATGCAGAGGAAACAATTTCATTGACAAAACATCCAATCCTGTGTCCACCAAGTACCTTCCTTACAGAAAGTACTCTATTCTAAGTCTGTGGTTGCCACAGTCTTAATTTGCTCTTTCTTTCAAAGTAAAATGAATCTGTTTCATCTGTGTCACATTGCATGAGTACATAGTACTTGAGTTCCACACAAAGGGTCTTTTCCTTGTCTGTTGAGGGTACAAAGAAGTTCACATGAAATATTCATTAAAAACTATGGCTTGGTATTAGAAACTGTTGACTTGTTATCACTGTCTTTGTACAATTTTATCTGTTCCTGGTAGCCAGATGATGACTCACTGCAATGAACTAAACTATATCCTGCATTTTTCTGGAAACAACCCATTTCACAGTAGGTTCCCTTTATACCTAGAGGGACTGCTCTTTGATAAGCTCACTCTATTTAAGTCTTTATTGCTTATAAGGGCAAGTTCTCTTCTTAGTCTTTCCATACATGCACTTGTTTAATTGCTTGTGGCAGTTTTGTTGTGCTTGTAGAGTACCTCCAAACAAAAACAAAATTAGAAAAAAAAAATTGGTCAGTTACTGACATTTTAATTGCTAACAACTACGTTCTTCAGCCCTTTTCTGCACTGAAAGTTGAAGCTTAAAAATTTAAACTTAGCTGCTTAGTAACCTGTGTTTTTAGAATTCCTGAATAACTGTTTGGTAAATAAATGTTATAGGAAGTGGAGTGTAAGGTACGTGACTTGCCCTGTACAACACTATAATGTTGCAATTCTAGAATATTTAGAATATTTAAAACACGGTGTCTCTAATAGTTATATTTTTTTTCCCAAGGGTGTCTGAATTTGGTGTTCTAAAATAGATATAGAGAGTTTATATAGCGTGGTGCATTCAAATGATAGGTAATAAGTGTAACTTTTTCAGTATTAGATTTTCCCTGTAGAAAAAGGAATTTAAATGGAAAAAAATGCATGGTCATTCTAAGATAATCATACACATGAAAACTGAAAGCTGCTTCAAACTCTAAAAATTTTGAAATGTAAAAATTACGGGGTTTTGCTGTGTGTTTCATACTGTTTGTGCATATGCTGTTTTCAGACTCTGCACGATACAGTCTGAGAACATGGTCATGAAAACAGAGCACGCCCAGATGTTGAGTCAGCTGACAGCCCAGAATGAAGCTCTTCGGAACAATTTCAGAGATCAAGTCAGGAACCTGCAGGAAGAGCACAGGAAGACAGTAGAGACACTTCAGCAGCAACTCTCCAGAGTAGAAGCTCAGCTCTTCCAACTCAAGAGTGAACCAAGCACTAGAGGTAACTTCCAGGCACAGTACCAGGGTTTCTTGAGTTAGTTACAAATTTGTGCATGTGAGTCTGAATCTAAAACGTGCTTACAGTGTGTGATTCTGTAAATCACCAGAAACTTTTTTTGGAGAATCTGCAGCATGCCACGAGTCCACAGATACCAAGTAAGAAACGTGACTTTGTTATTACTTACTGTCTCTTCAAAATCTTAAGGCACTTGAGTGCATCCAGACCATCAAGGCTGGTGAAAGAGTTGGAAGGACTCTCCTATGAGGAGTGGCAAAGAAATCTGAGTTTGTCTAGTCTGGAGAAAATGAGGCTGAGGGGCAATATCATTACTGTCTTACACATTTCTGAGGAGGGGAAGTGAAGAGGGAAACACTGAACTCTTCTCACTGATACATCCAGTGGTAGGATGTGTGGACAGGGTTCCAGCCTGCCCCGGAGGAGATTCAGACTGGACATTAAGAAGTATTTCCTTACTGAGAGAGTGGTCAAACCCTGAAATAGCCTTTATAGCAAGACAGTCGATTGCAAGCCAGTTTAAGAGGCATTTGGACAATGCTCTTGATAATATGTTTTAACTTTTGGTCAGCCCTGAAGTGGTCCAGCAGTTGGACTAGATGATCATTGTAGGTCCCTTCCAACTGGACAACTATTATGTTCTAGAATCTGCATCACTGTTACCTGTTCTGCAGTATCTGCATTGTCAGACAGATGAAGGGAAATTCCTTTGTAAATATTTGGTGCTCTTCCTATTAGGTTGTCTCAGGTTTTGGAGCATAATGGGTATCTGCCTCAAGTATGAGGGGTAAAGCTAAAGAAAAGTGTACTGAAAGCTGTTTTAACAATGTTTGTTATTGGCAGACTTGCCATTTAATCCCTTCAAGCTCAAGTGTTATTTTTGTATCTGTAAAGTTACTAACCAGAATGTAGTTGGACTTTTGCCAAGCAGCAGTAATAGTTTAAGTTAGTCTGTTACTGAAGCAGAAAGATCATACACACAGTATTAAAACAGAAGAATTTACATCTCCCACAGGACTGGTTGAAATAAAAGCTAGTTCTCTTATGCATTAAAAATATTTATCACTCTTATCATACCTACAACACATCTTCAGGGAGAGTTGCATGCAGGTTTCATAGTCACTGAAATAGAAATTGCCAATCAATTTTATGTCTAGAAACAGGCTTTGATTGTAATGAACATTTGGAGGTAAAAGGCTGTATTTTTGTATTATAAATGTTACATGTGTATCTGGCTTTCTCGTTTTTTCTTCCCTTTTCCTCTCCCTGCATTTTGAAGACTTTTATATACTGCTCTCAATTGAGACAGTCACATCTATGAAATGGCCCTCCCAATTTCATTCTGATGACAAACATCAACAAGTATCTTTCAGGTCCAGCTGTTTCAAATCCAGCAACGAAGAACTTGAGAGAACGGCGCAACGCTGACCTTCCTGTTCTCGATGTGCACACTGTAGCGAGGGAGGAGGGAGAAGGCATGGAAACAACAGACACAGAGTCTGTCTCTTCAGCCAGCACCTATGTACAGTCCTTGGAGCAACTTCTGAACTCGTCAGAAACAAAACCTGGTAGGTAGGACACAGCTTTTAGAAGCACTTGCCTACATAAGTTGCAGAGGTTTGTTCCCTCAAAATATCCGAGAGGGTTGTGTTTTTGTGCTTTTAGGTGCAAGACACAAGGCTACTTTAGTGCCACTGAGTTTACACTGACCTGAATTTCCGTAGGAGTTTTGTCCTTGAGTAAGGACTGAACTTGCTACAATAAAATATTGCTACAGGTTTTAGTGATTTAAAGATGTCATATTTCTGAGTTTATGAAGGGAAGAGACTGGATGAGCAAGTGAGTGAATAGTTGCAGAACTTGGATTCTGAATAAGTCCTTACTAGGGATAATTAAGTGCTGATTTAACCCAATAAATGATAGGATAAAATTTCTGTTCATCCTAATGAGGCTGATTAGAACACAAATTCATTCATAGGTTTTTTTCCCAGGAAAATGAATGCCATTATGACAAAGTGTTCTAAGAGTACCCCCAAAACCAGAAAAATACATGGTAGCATCTAATTACAATTTTAAAATCTACTGAACACTTTGTAGATAACTGTTGAAAAATCTCTGTGGGTAGGAAGCAAGGGATAATTAAAACCATGTATCTTGATGTACTCTAGAACTGTTTTGCCAGTCCTATTCTAATATATGAATAAAAATAGGTCAGAAAATAAGCATGCAGCAGCAGCACTGATGCCTGTTACATCTGCAGTCTGACTTTGCATGAATTCTTTTTTTAAGGAACTATATTAATCAAGTCCTGATGTTAAGTTACTACGATGTAGATGCAAGTGCTTTTTCCTTCTCTTAGTTTTCTTTTCCAATGACTTGCAGAACCATCTCAGTGGCAAGCAGAACTCACCAAGGATGAACTGATTCAGAAACTAAACACAACAGCAAAGAGTGCTGATCACTTGAATGAATTACTGCGTGAGTCAGAAGCAACCAATGCAATCCTAATGGAGCAAATAAAGGTTAGCAGATATCCAAGAAATGTGAGGACAGCTCTAATTTCCATGGTCTGTTTCTTAGACCAAATATTTAACACCCAAGCATGTTTCAAAAAATCCTAGTGTATAAAATTTTGGTGATACAGGGCTTTTATTCCACAGGTCTAATTAATGTTTCCGTAATTGACTTCACGTTTTTTGTTTGGTTGTTTTCACCACAGTTTCTACTTGGGTGGGAAGGCAGAGTGGGGGGTAGGGGAGGAGTATGGAGTAAAACCTTCTACAAAAAAAACCTCAAGAGTTTGGAAGTTTAATGTTTAGCAAAGGGTCTCAACTGTTTTCACTTAGACAAAAGCAGCAAATCCCAAGGGAACCATTGTCTGCTTTCTCTTCCTGTAGCCTCTTTTAGCTGTCTTAAGTTAAAAGAAGATACATGTGCTAATGTGTCAGTTTGGTTTGATTTGATTGTATCTCCCTAAATTTTCTAAAGACATTTCCAAAATTAGTGTATTCTCTAAATATGCTAAGCTTTCTTTTCAAAAATGTTTCTTAATGAATATCATCAGATCTCTTGATTTATTTAACTGTTCAACTCTTATTACTCTTTATCACTGAAATTGTTATAACTTCTGCACAGATTTTATCAGAAAAGGTTATTTTTGATCAAGAATAAGTTATTTCTGCACAACATTATCACATATTCAATTTTCACTGGACTTTTGTTCAGAATATGTTGTTATGCATGCATTATTCTTTTTGAAGCAATAATGTGCAATTCATATTTTAGGTCTTCAAAAGACCTTTAATCAATTGCTCATTATATGAAGCAAACAACATGACATTTTTTCTCTCATCTGCAGCTTCTTAAGAATGAAATAAGAAGATTGGAAAGAAATCAAGAGAGAGAAAAGTCTGTGGCTAATCTAGAATACTTGAAGAATGTTCTACTGCAATTCATATTTCTAAAATCAGGAAGCGAGAAAGAGCAGCTGCTCCCAGTAATAGACACCATGTTGCAGCTCAGCCCTGAAGAGAAGGGGAAGCTGGTTGCAATTGCCCAAGGTAGGTGGTGTTCAAAATGCTGTCACAAAAAAAAGAAAAGTGGATATAAAGGCAACTGAAGTTCTGTGCTTTCTGTTGTGTAGACCTTTGAGGGAAAACAAAACTTAGCAATCCAATGCCAGTGAGCTAGCCATAAAACCATTCTGCTTCGTTGGGAAGTTACTATTCAGTTTTCTGGAAACAGAACAAATGCCTTAAAATCTAAATAAAATTCAGGTAAAATATAGTTTCTTCTGAACAGGCACATTTTAGGAAGACAGTAGTAAGTTCTAAAAATTTAATATGTTAACATTTTGAGTAGAATTAAAAAAATTTTGGCAAAATAGAGGTTATTGTAATTGAATTACTGTCTTGGCAGGTGTTCTAAGCAGATAATAACTAAAGTGGTCCTCTCAAGGCAGTACTGCAGATCTAACATTAGTTTCAATATATTAACTTCACAAGTATCTTTAAAAATGTGGGTTTTGTCCAAGAAATAAAGGAACTAGGGATGCAAATAAAAAGAGTTAAGCATTTGCAAGAAATTAACCAGGAGCTATGTCTATAATAATGTTCTGGCTCTGCTTCAAATACTCTGGGTATTTTTTCCCTTAAAATGCTTTTTAAGGTATTGTTTGTCACTTGTCAATAGCCATAACTGGTAGCTTCATGTACTTCATTAGCAACCAACTTATACTTTTTTTTAAACTAATATAAAGCATAAGCACCATGTGCTTATGTTATTTTAAACACTTATAACTTGTGAACAAAATCACATTAAAAAGGGAAGCATTAAAGTACTGCGTTGCATGATAGGGTGTGCATTTGGAAAAACTAGATGGTTTGATGTTGTTCTGGCCCTTTAATGAAGACTGAATTTTTCAGGAGAAAGGTGATAAATGGCCTTTTTCAAACATCCTTAATTACCCAAAATAAAGTGGACCTGGTGGTAAAATCCATGAACATATCTGTGGCAGCCCAAGAGTGAGTTCCCTCCTGAACAAGTTTGAGGACAGCATTTGAAAAAGGATAAAGGCAGGGAGGGAGGGCAAGGTCATGTAACCAAATAATAAATCTAACATAATAAACTTGAAGTATGTTTTTCTTCTTCCTTCAGGTGAGGAAGAGAGTACCTCACGGCCCTCCGGGTGGGCTTCGTACCTCCACAGCTGGTCAGGATTTTGATAAAACAATGGAAGCATTCAATCTTTAAACACATTCCAGAACTGCAAAAAAGAAAAATCTTATTGTAGAAGATCTGTTGGTGTTGTAGCGTTCAACTACAAGTTTTTATTTCTGTGTGTTATTTTCAGTTTTTTAGGCTCTTCTAAGAAAGAAGCAGTAGCCCTGAAAGATGGTCCCTGTATTATGCTCTGGCAGCAGTGAACAATTTTTGTTGTAAATGTTAAAGCTGATGATAAGAACTATGAGAAATAACAAATTAATTGCAAATTGCCTGGAAGCAGAATTGACAGACCTGTGATGGCTCTTTTGATATCAATTTAAAAACTTGATCTAATATATGAACTGGAATAACTAGACTTTAGATTTAAAGCATTTTAAATGGTTTCCAGTTGCTTTCATGTACTATTGTCAGCTAGCTAATCTATATGGTTAGTGGTATACTCTGCATGTTTTAGAAATATAAAATTATCTCCTCACTGGTGATGGTTACAAAACATAATATAATTAAGAACTAGAAAGGGCATTTTCTGCTTTGACTTCACTAAAGTTTTAGTCTTTGTTAAATTTTTTTTTTTTTTTTTGCAAAAGCTGGATTGAAAATATGAAGGCAATTATTCGCAAAATGTAGTGGGTGCATAAATCTCTATGAAATACAATGCTTGGCACATCTGGGCATGGTACTGCAGTAGAGATTAATGGCCCTTATGGAGGTCTTAGGATAGTACTCCAAGACTCAGAGGTCCTAAGTGAGCTGAAGCTTTCAGAGAAAGGGTTTAAGCTATGTCTTTTTAACCTTAAGTTAGAAGTCTGTGGCAAAGACCAGGAAGAAATGTTCTATTTACTGTAGTTGTGTCTGTACTTAGATGAAAAGACTACTTATACTGACTTAGTCATATTGAAGACACTAAAGAAAGAATCTGAGTCCATAGGTCAGACTCCTAACATTAATTTCTAAGAGAAAAGGATGGAGCTTTTGTCAACAGATGCATTTTTTTTTTAAATGTACTGATGACTGAAGGTATTATACCCTTCTCTCACTTCTGTGTGTGCACACGTCATTTGCACAGATCTGGTTTTTTTTTTACGAGAAAAATAAATCTCTACCATCTCTACTTCAATTATCAACACAGCACCTTTTTTTACCTTCAGTTGTTTTCTCCCTTTTACAGTCCATATTACCTTTCACCATCTTAATTTATTCATAAGTTATTAAAACGCATACACATGTTTAAATCCTGTTTATGTTTCAACCAGAGTCTTTCTGTCTTCTTCACTCATATTTTCATGCTCTCTGTGCTGTTTTACAGAGAGTCATTCCCTGGTACACATAGCAGTACTAAATAGGATTCTTCCTTTCCTGCCTATCTTAGTTGAGGCTCCACAGAAGTGATGCTTGTTCCTTTAATGTTGCCTTATTTGGGGATGAGATTAATCTGGACATATGAACAGCAGAAAGCCAACACATGTTGAGAATAAACTGTTCACTAAGTGTACTTTTGGTTTAATTTTTTGCTTCCTGTATATATTTCAGTACACAATCAACAATGCCAATGGGCTTTATTTAGTTATTTAAATTCCTTTCCATTTTAGGCACTTTTTTTTTACTTCTCCAATATGTGTTTTAACTGGAACCTTTATGATTTATGCTACCAGGGAAAACATTTTCTGTGGACTTTCAGATCACAGAACTGATAAGCAGTAGTGTGAGGGATGAGTCTTTTAGACGTCTGTAAGTAGCAAACATGAGGTTACATTTAGGTTTTCTTACATTTGCCTTTGGAATGATTTACGATATCTTTAGCATTCATGATTTGCACCAGATCTCACAGCTGGATTTGGTTAATGTCACTCAAAAGAATGCCAAAACATAGTGACAGGAGAGATTTGAAGTATGTATTAAAATAAGTGCAAGTCATTCTTCTGCTGTGATATTAACAATGAAGGCACATGAGCACCAGGGTATGGCTTTGTCTTACTTAGTTCACACTCCATTTGCCGCTGACCTGATTTAGTCTCCGCTATTGCTAAAGAGCTGTGACAAGTTCCTCTTAAAATGCACGTATTTCAGAGCTGTAAGTTATTTAACATTGTAAGCTGTGAATAAATGTATGCAAGTAACATATATCACTGGCTGTATTAAATACCAGTTGCTTATTGACTTCTTTCAAGTCTGAGTTGCATGCTCACTGTTTTTAGTAAAACTTGAATAGTGTACTTATGAATGTAGTGAACAACTTGCATTACTTTTTTTTCTTTTTTTTACAATGGAAGATTGAGATTTTAATTAATGTAAAAGTATTTTAATAACTGTTACTAAACTGTGTTTTGTTGCTAAGATTGCCAGGACTTAACTTTGTGGCAATAAACTGAGTGTAAGCAAATATATCAAAGTTTAATAGAGATTTGCAGTAAATGGCATAGAAGAATGTGAACTGGATGCAGGATTATTTTGCATAGAAAACTTTTTATATGTCATATATTTGCAACTGTAATGTACAGCATTGTACCTGTGATTTGCTTTCAAAAAGCAGTTTGAAGTTTTAAGTAGTACTGCTGCTTCTTGATACACTGTGGTGCTCATTTTTTGAAAGAGCACTGTGCTGACTTTGCTTTGTGGTTCTTTTTGTTTTCTTTACAGTGCCATGTTTGTTAGAATGTTTCCCAGAAAATGTCACCCTTGCCCAAAGAGTTTATAAGCTTAGGACCAATTTTTGTCTTCTATCAGCCTGCCTTCAGCCCAGGCCTAAGGAGGGCATAATAATAATTAAAAAGATTCTGCTGTCACTATGCAGAGTATATATATTAATTAAAAACCAAAAGTGGGAGTAATTCAGAACTCCCAGGCCTGCATGTGCACTGCCACTGAATTTTTAACTACCTAATGCTGACCTAGAAGTGGGTTACATACCTTTCATGTTCACTTTACCCAGGAGGGAGACCCATCTGTGCAAACAAAAAGTACTCCAGCTGAAAGACAGGAAGACCAGAGGTTGTTAGGCTGTTGTGTAGATGTGGATTTGGGGTTCAGGATGGCCAACGCGAACGCATGTTAGAAATTATACATGGAAGAGTAGGGTTGCTTTTTTCTTTTGTGACCCTCGCTCCCCAAAGTATAACTGTGAAAATACAGGGTTAGATGATGTTCTAAATTTAAATCTTCCCCTGGCTATCTCTCTCCACCTCTTTGCCTTGATAACAGAGGATGTATCGTGAAATTGTGGAAGAATGCTTAAACACTCTCCTTAGTTTGTACTAAGTGGCTTTGAAGGTAGCTTAAGCACCTGTGCTTCATTTGGCTTATGCCTTGGCTTCACCCAGTGCACCAATACTTCCTCAACTACCTGCTACTTCTACTATTACTGGTACTGTGAAAATATCTCCCTTAGGAGCCTTGCAAATAGCAGCCACCATCCACAAGCTGAGAAACCAAATGTATGAAGAGGTTAAAATATATTTGTTGTAGTAATTTCAGAATTGCTAGTCTGGATAGCTAAGTGTTTTGGTTGGAAAAAATGCTTTTGATGGCCTTTTCATGTGGTCATCACTTCAATAAAATTCACCTTTACTCAAAAGAGTGCCTTTCTTTTTACCTGAATGTCTGTTCTTACCTGAGAAACCATTACTCAGGTGCAAGGTAGAAAACAAGGGGATGTTTACAAATATATTAAAGAGATTTTATGAAACTGATATAGGATACAGTTTTTACTATGGAAGACAATAACAGCAATAGAGTCATCTGGATGAATGAAAAGAAATTGGTTTGTTATGGGGCTTTCTTTTAGAAAAAAAAAAAAAGAGGTTTTTAAAAAAAGGCTCATTTAAATGACTTCAAATGTGTTACTAAATTGACACCAGCAATGTGACAATGAAGGAGAGGAGGGATGCAGAAGCTATTAATGTCCATATTAGAAGAATTGCATTTAGTATGTTTATTTTAAGTACTAGCCACCTTATAAATCACCCTTTCTAATAGCAGTCAACTTTGAATGATCTCTTCCCTAATTCCCTGTGAGAATTTTTCTTTATCTGCATACTTGTCCTAGTGCAAAGATTAGATGCTCTGTGGATGAAGAGGTGGTTGGTTGTTCTGCTTGCTTGATTTAAGTGAGTTTGGCGTGTATCTTCTTACCAACCATTTTTTATTATACAAATATGTGATCAGAGATGGGATCATAAGCTGCAAAAAGAAGACACAATAAATGGATATAAGAGTGAAAAAAGAGAGCCTGATACTTACAGTCAACTTCTAACAGCTTTCACATAAATGTATATATGCTATGGGGAAGGGCAATAATAATCTGACTGCTTTTTAAACTGAATTTTACTAAAATTTGTCATATGGTTGTGCAAGGATGAGAAGGTGTGTCTTAGTGGAAATGTGTATCAGTTACTGCTCCAAGTATTCAGTACACCTTGGTATTAGCAAGTGATTTGTTTTTTGCTGTCAGTTGAATGCCTGAAGGCTTTTCAAGAATCCCAGGTAAATGTAATCAGTGTGAAAAACAGTGTGCTCTTTTGGGCACAGGCACAGTCCCAGTCCTCTTATAATGGCCTTTAAAAGTGTTTTAAATTCATAGTAATTGGATAGCAGCTGTATATGAGTATAGAATTTAAGTGGGGGGTTTTGTTTCATTGCTTGAAAATTGAAATTGTTCTGAGAGCACTCAGACTGTTTCCGGAGGGGAGGTACATATCAGCTCTTGGATCTTTTGCCCTTTGCACCACGCAGAGCATCTCAAAAAAAGCCACAGACACCATTACAGAGTTCCAGAAAAAGGCTTTTACTTAAGTACTGTTTTGCTGTTGCCATTCCCCTTTGTGGAGTTACATTGCTGATGCTCAGTGGCTCTTGCCAAGGGAGAATGCCAATCCTATCAGTTTGGCTTTACCATCCAAATATTTATACAGACAGGTAGTGCTCCTCTCACAAGTAGTCACAGCATTTACTTAAGCCTGCAGCTGCAGCAATCCAGGTGAGGCTGCCCTTGCAGGGGGACAGGTGGGTGGTCCCTCTGCTCCACCTCTGTCCCTGCCCTAGCATTCCCCACCAGCCTTTTGCTTGGAAACCGGTTAAACCAGCTGTTTGAAGAGTGGTAGGGGATAGTGAATATATCCAATGTATCTTGCAGGTGGAGGATTTTCAGAAAACTCAGAAAAGCTAACGATGGGTTTTGTAGCATTCTGGGAAGGATGGGAATTGCAGTGAGAAGAAGCTTAAAACAGAAAAATGACAGTAAAAATCCGAGAATAAACCCATGATTGCCTAAAGTCATTAAGTTATTTTTAAGGTACCTGTTTTGTGGTGCTGCCATAAGATTTTTCTTCAGCCATTACTGTCTGTCCAATTACTGACCTTGTCATGAAGCGGAAATTTATGCTGCTAAATACAGGATTTTAATGATCAGTTTTGCAGGGGGTGGAGATTAATCTATAAAAGTTACATCCCTGTTTTTGCACAATCTCGTTCACTCTTCCAAGAACTGGTGACACCAAATATACTAGATGTGTCTAAAATGCATGAAGCATAAATCTGGCTGCTTTTATAAAAAATAATTTGTTACTTGTGAATTTTTTAATAGCTTTGCTAGGAATATTTCACTGGACGCCCTGAGTTCAAAAATTGTTCATACTTACCTGGTCAAGGTTTCTTTCATTGTTGCTTCAATTTTGTATCTTTGGAGTTGTGACATGTAGAACACTGATAGTTTATAATTTAAATCCATTGATTATATTAATGTAAACAACCCTGGGGCTGCTCTGCTAATAGGCCCTCAGAGTCAGGGTAGGCTTAGATTGGCTATAAGAAGGAAATTCTTAAGTGTGAGGGTAGTGAGGCACAGCAACAGGTTGCTGTCACTGAGAGTCACAGAATCATTTATTCTGGAAAAGCTCATCGAGTCCAACTGCTTACCTGGCACTGCCAAGTCCACCTATAAACCATGTCCCCAAGTGCCACTGCCAACTGTGCTACAATGAGTTCAGCATTTCAACGGTGATGGAAGATAATGTTCTGAAAACAGAACATGAAAGCATATGTCTACTTTAAACTACATTTTACTCTTGCAGGGAGAGATGGGAAGGAAAAAAAGATGCATTAATTTTGTGATTAACATGCTGGTCTGGAGACACAGAGTCCAAATCCCCTGCTTTGCCACATGCTTCCTTTGTGAATTTAATTTCAATTTTCTGTCTCTGTTTCCTGACTTGTCTGCTGGGGATAATGGCACTTCTCCACCTGATGCCAAGTGCATTAGCAGCAGAAATGTTAAACTTTGGGTTGGGTTTGTAAGCAAAAATAAGGACACAGATTACCATACTGTTTTTAAAACTGTATAGGCAGTAGCCTTCGTTATACTGGAATGGAAGGAGTGATCTTTTGAGTTTGTGGGGTGTGTTTGTGAATCCTATTAAACTATGTGCCTAAGTGTTCTGGACTGAATTTTACAAGATAATTAGAATGCCAGCATGCTCTAATACCAGGTAATGGAAAATTAATAACAATTAAGAATTATTACTTTTACTGTACAGCAAGACACAACAAAAATTTAAACCGGACCCCAAGGTGCAAACTTGCTGCAAAGCACACAGAGCCTGGGGGCCAGTCTGTGAAACTGAATTCCTGGCTTTTCTTTGTACAGCATTTCCAAAAGCTGCTGCTACTTAGTGTTTGGCATAAGTACATGTTTGGGGGAGGCTCTCCGGCTCTCTATGAGAATGCCTTTGCTACTTTAAGATTATATTACTAGCAGACTAGGCTCCAGGGATTTAATCTTTAAAAGCACTGGAAAACTGCACATGGTGCAATTCACTTGCCATTAAATCTATTTAATGTGCTCTCCAAAGGAAGTGCCGTAACGGCTGCATTTGTTGGCTGGCACTGCCTGTTAATTATTTCCAGAATTTACTGTTTTGGAGTTTGCTGCCCTGGTAGTCATATGCCTGCCCAGCCACCTCCCTCCAGTTTCAGGCTGTGCTGGTCAGAGGTGCTGCTCCTCAGCTGGGCTCAGCAGCCAGAGACAATAGTCCTGTACAGCTCCCCAGGAGGACGTGCAGTGGGAGAGGCCCCAAAATCCTTCAGAAGAACCGAGGTTAATTAAAGACATTCATGAAGCTGCCTACAAGTATTGGCAGACTGCCCAAAGGCGATTAGAAAAAAACCAAAAGTGTTGTATTACCTTCAGCTGGAACAGATGAGTACTTACTTATTTAGATGATATAAGGAAGCTCTGCTAAGAGACTCATTAAAATGGGTAGGTGTTTTGGTTTTTTAATATAATCACAGAATGGTTGAGGTTGGCAGACACCTCCGGAGGTCACTTGTCCAACCTCCCAGCTCAAGCAGGGCCACCTACAGCCAGATTCCCAGGACCATGTCCAGACAGCTATGGGATATCTTCAAGGATAGAAATTCCACAGGCAACTTGTGCCAGTGCTCAGTCACTCACAATGAAAACTCGCTCCCTGATATTCAGAGAGAACCTCCTGTGTTTCAGTTTGTGCTCACTGTCTCTGGTCCTGTCACTGGGCACCACTGAAAAGAGACTGGCTCTGTCCTCTTTGTGCCCTCCCTTTTCAGGTATTTTTATTAATTCATAGGATCCCTTTGAGAGGCTTCTCCTCCAGGCTCAGCAGTCCCATCTCTTTCAGTCTCTTCATGGCAGAAGTGCTCAAGTCCCATAGTCATCTTAATGGCCATTCACTGGACTCTTTCCAGTATGTCCATGTATCTCTTGTACCAGGAAGCTCAAAACTGGACACAGCCCTTCACTGCTGAGTAAAGAGGAGGGATGACCTGCCCCTCTTCTGGCATACCATCCCTTCCCTTTACAACCATGCACTTTTATTTCCCTCTTTGTGCAGAAATGTAATCCCTGTGATGCCAAAGTTTTGCTGTGTTTGATTACTAAACTTGGCAAGCAAAACTGAACCCTGCCAAGGAGCAAAATAACAAATAAACAAACAGAAGTCTCCACCAGACAGTCTGATGTTTCTGTTTTCAGTTTTAGTTCTCTCTAGAACTATGCTTGTGGCACAGCCATCAAATATATCTTTTGTGCGTTATAGTCCTGAAAATTTACATTCTTTGCCTGGTTCTGGTGGACACCAAAGTAGATACACTCGACATACACATAGTTTGAAATATTCTTTCTGATATGTGCTTACTCATACATAGACTCTGTCTATGCTGCTTTGGATTAACATATTCCCTGAGTTTTCACCTTCTTGGTGCCATATAGAGACTTCCTTAATCCTGGCAGGCAAATATTTGCATTTTCATTCCGCCACACCACTTCCTTCTGATACTAAGGACGGCGATGGGTGGTGATACAGACAGATTGATAATCCCACATTTTCTATTATGCTGCTCTCCTTTGTCCATACTGAAACTCAATCTGTCCATCCCTGATACTTGAATAGTTTGGAGATTGTTTCCAAGAAAAGCAGGAGGTCTGGCGCACCACTGGTTGAAGGTAATTTACTTGTATTTGGCTCCTGAGCAAGGGGCAGTCGAGCCTGAGCAAAGCTGTCCTTTCGCAGGCCGCTGCTTGTTGGTGCGGTGATTGCAAAGGGGCTCTTGCTGCAGCCCGCGCTCCCCTGAGCCTGTGTGCTGCCTCAGGGGAGGCGGCAGCTGCCCTGCCCAAACCATCCTGCACTGTGCAGCCTGCGGCCGGCGGCGCCCCTCGCTGTGGGGAGAGAGTCCCCCAGCCCGTGGGGCCGTGCCCTCGCTGTGGGACGACGGGGGTTCCCCTCGCTGTGGGGCCGTTCCCTCGCTGTGGGGCGTGGGGGTACCGCAGGCTGTGGGGTGGGGGTTCCCCTCGCTGTGGGGCCGTCCCTCGCTGTGGGGCCGGTGTTCCCCTCACTGTGGGGCGGTGCCCTCCCTATAGGGCCGGTGCTCCTCTCGCTGTGGGGCCGTGCCCTCCCTGTGGGGCGGGAGTTGCCCCAGCAGGCTGTGGACCGGGGGTTCCCCCCTCTGTGGGGCGGGTCCCGNCGGGGCTGGCGCTCCGCACCTTTGCCTGCCGCTCGCCCCGCGGCGCGCTCCTTGCCGGGGAACTCGCCCCTCTGCCCCGGCATTCCCGGGAGCGGCAGCGAGGGGCACTGCGGGAATGCCTCGGCAGTCCCCCTGGCGCACGGACGGAGCG
>VXBX01008450.1:274014-309299 GCA_013400415.1 Scytalopus superciliaris | reverse complement strand
CTCGGCACCGCCAGCTGGGAACAACACCCAGGCTGGTGCCCCGTGCGCTGCGAGCGGGGTGGCTTTACAGGCATCCCGCCGAATAACCCTGATGTGGTGAGACGGGAGCTGTTCTGTGCCTATCCCGGGAATACCGGGCAGTGCCGCCTCGGGGACAGGTCAGTGGGGATGGATGGCGGAAAGCAAAGGCTGCCCCGCTCGCTGCTCAGCGTTTCAAAGCCTCGCCCGGTGCAGTTGTTTCTTGGGGAAGAAATGGCCCTAATTAAACCGTGTTGTGCTAAAATGTCAAAACCTGGAGCTGAAGAAAGGAAAAAGAGTGGTTTTGTAGCTGTCTTGAGCTGCAGGCTCAGGATGGGTGCTGGCACACAGACTTTATCCTGGCTAAAGACCGCCTTATCTTTCCTGTGCCTGACTTCTGCTGCAGGCTCCTCCAGCTCTGCCGCACCTCTGAGTGCTGCACAGTCAGGCTGAGTTGGGGCCACTACCGTGGGGGTACCGGGAATCCTGCTGAGCCCGCTTCTGCTCCCAGAGTCAGCACCCTGATGCCCTCGGCAGGATCTCCCCAGCCTTGGCCAGCTTTTGCTGTAGCTGCCGTGCACCCACGTGCTTAAAAAACCATGATGATGTGATTCAGATGTCCGTATTTATTGAGGTAACTGTTTTTTGTTCAGTCTTTCCGAAAGCCACTTTATTCTGTAGTGGGTGGTGGATGCTTCCAGGCCGGGCTTCTCTTCTGCATTCCTGAAAGTGGCTGAGTATTTGCGCTTCCAGTGTCAGTCTCCTGTGACTGGAAGTAGTTCAGCCTCACACGGGTTCTCCAGCTCCAGTGCAGAGCCCGCCTCTTTGGCCAGGTAAACAGAGCAATTACACAATTGACATCTCTTTTGCTGAAGCTGTCAGGGAGCAGGCCAGCTGCCCTGCTGGTACACGCTTCCCAGGATATGAACTAGGCTACACCCCTGGCACAGCAAGCAATTTTGGGACAAAGTCAGACTAGAGCCCATGCCTGCAGAAACTTGCAGAGACGAAGTAGCAGAGCGCTCTGGTGGGATCTTACCTGTGGCAGGCAGGCGGGTGGCTAGTCAAAATAAAACAAAGGGGCAAGGCTCTTGAAAGGTACATTTCAATTTGGTAAAATGCAAGGAGACAAAACTGAAAATTGATGTGTTTTCTTGTTTTGACTCTGGGGGTAAAAACCACTAAAAAATTCGTGTTTCATTCAAAACCACTTTTTAACAAAATTGTAAGGCCATCTCAAGGGTTTCTGCAGGCTGAGATTTCTGAGGGACTTTAGATCTTGAATTTTTCCTCTCTCATTTAGAGAGTTTAAATAATCAGAGGTTTGGGGAAGAAAACAAAAAAGAAAAGAATGGCTTGAGGTCTCTATCCGGATTTGATACACAGAAGAGCAGCAGACATCTGGTCAGCAGGTATGCCCAAGGAAGTCATCTTCTTTTTAACTATTTTTTTCCCCTCCCCATTTTATGGAGGCTTTTTGTAATTGAGTCGCTCTTGTGACTTTTGCTTTGCAGCTACAGGAACTTGCAGGCTGACGCTGTTGGCTGTACACCCATTACTGAGGCACAGCCTTCTCTTCTAGCATCATCCTGGGAGATCAGACTCTGCCCTTGAGGAGAGGGATTCGGGCGGGGAGGGATGTGCAGTGTCCTCTATGGCTGGGTCGATGCTGGGTCGTGGTGGGCCATTCAGGATTGCTGCCTGGGGCTGATAGCTTGTCCCTATGCCTGCTTGCTTTGTAAGTGTCCTCTAAGTTTTGTGGGCAGCTCTTCCAGCTGGTTGTGCTGAACTCATCTTGGTATGTTACCATTGGAATAAATTTCTTGTGCGGTTCAGAGAAAAACATTAGCTTGCAGTTCAGAACCATTATTATCTTATGTTTTTGTAGTTTACTAGCACAAACTAAGCTTTTCTTTGTAGCAAGAAATACAGGCCAGCATGCAGCAAAATAAAAAGCGAGCTCCTCTTTATTCAGAGCATAGCTGCAGTTGAAATGCTGGCATGGACTCATTGGATTGACACTTCTTATTCTGCTGTAGATTGTGAAGCTCAAAAACATGGGCACTTCATACTCTTACTGGCTTTGATAGGGGACTGTAAATAAGCTAAATGTGATGCTGCAGTTCAGTCTCAGTTATAATGGACAGTTTTTTTTTCTTAGAACTGGCTCCATACAGTTACTGCAGGGGAGCTGTTAATGGCCCACAATATACGGAGGGTATTTATATAGTTAACAAATTCTCTTTCAAGTTGCAATAAAATATTTATTATTGGAGCCACTTAAGGCAGGGTTTTCAGCTCTTGAAACTGTGGCTTCATGCTCAGTCTGTTAGATTACACATCCTGATTTGTCTGTGTTTTGTTCTCTTTCAAAGCCCAGTTCAGAAGTTTTTCACTCCATAGTATAATACAGTCTCTTACTGCCTTTCAATATAGGAAGGCTTTAATTGCTGTCTGTGGTAAAAGCAGCGCGATAGTCAGTGGCAAAATTACTCATGTCAGGTCTTTTCATGATGGTAAATGCTGATGACAAAGAAAATGAAACTGACAGTCACGTTTTTATAGCCAAAGCCTTCCCTTGTATTAGCTGTCCATAGTGTGAGCCAAGCAGCCATGTGCATGGTCTGCTGTCCTTGTGGTGTTAGCGATGTGTTACAGTGCACGTCATCCTTACAGCTTGTGCAGAAGTGCTGGTGTTGAGGCAGAAAGGGTCAAAGGATGGAAATGTCCTAATTCAGTCTGACAGTTAGGGAAAGCACAGCAAGGGACTGTGCCCTGGGGTTAGTACTTTTCAAGCTGGGACACTCCTTTGCAATTACTTCACCATTTTCCTTCCTGCATGTGTAAGTCTTTTTGAAAATGCTTACTTCTGGCTTTTAAGCAGATAGAAGAAGAAAAAAAAGTCAAGATACTGTAATTTCCTTGACTGGTTTTGTGTACCCTAATAACCCTTTATACCAGACAGTTTGCTGAATTTGTCTCTGCACCTGAATATGGTCAGTGGGGTCCAGCGGGTCAGAAGCTGATGGTGTAGCCAGTGTCATACTGTTTATGGGCAAAGTGAACCTCCTGTGTGCAGCCTGAAACCACATTCCTGGGCCAAAATGGCATAGTCTGGAGCACCCTGGAGGGCATGAAAAATAGCATTACAGTATGGCTGGCACTCAGGAGGAGGTTTTATGCTCTGTATTTTTCATATTAGTTGTTTTTCTTTGTATTTTAAATAAGAAGTTCTTGAATTCAAGGTCTGATGATTCACTAAAAAAACCTCACCAGCCACTTCAACAGAATTCAATAAGAAAGTGGGTGCTTAGTCACTTGGTGCATTTAAGGTTGTTTCAAACACTGTTTGCATTAAATAATTTGAAGAACTGAGAACACACTGGTGGATGGGCTGTTGACTGAGTAAAACCTAAACTGGTGTGAACAGTAGAGGTGAAGCTGTGGGGTTTATTACTTACATCATGGGTGGGGAGTTTATGTGGATCATTTGAGAAACTGAGGCATTGTAATGACTTGATGAACATTTCCTGGGTGGCCAGAGCAGCACCGGGTAGCTGCCGTGCTCAGAATGAAAAGGGTTTTCTGTGTTAATCTGTTGTTTTATTGTAGTTGGGGGCACAGGGAAAGACCACAGCAAAGCAATGCAGTAACACCAGCAAATATTTGGGAGGCAACGACATGGCAAAGTGGCTCCAGTCCAGATCCCACACTGATGTGCAGCAGCTGTGGGATTGATGTGGGGAGAGGAAACTGTGCAAAGAATTAGTTTCAAATCCACCCTGGGAGGGGAAAAGGGGACCTCGATGCTTTGCAAGGACTCTTTGCAGGGGCTTGGGCGTCCCCACTGGGGCTTGGTGCTGCCTGGCAGGGGCAAGGGACTGGCTGTCAGCCTCCTGCCTTGCGGAACTGCAGCATCCTTGAGTTTTCCTTCAGCCGTTTCCTGGCACGCTCCACCTCTGATTTGGGAATGAAAAATACAGCTTGGCAGTTCAGGGGGCAGGAACTGCCCATTGGCACTGCTGGGGGAAGGCGGTCCCTGTGGATTCGGGGTTGAATTAGCACAGCAGCCTCTGCTTGCAAAACCCTCTGGGTTTTGTGAGGAAATGCATGCAAATAGGCGCATTTCTGTAGCTTTGCAGATGAACACCATGCACTTCTGAACTGTGTTGGTAGCAGGACAGACTTGTGTTTCATGGCCGAGACCAACATTTGTGCTGTATTAAGTATCTTATTTTTCCAGTCTTTGCTGGTAAGTGGGCTGAGATTCACTCAGCAGCAACTTTCTCCCAAACCAAGCTCTGGCCAGTGTTATGAATCAGGACAGACCATCTGTGGGCCATGCCAGGGCAGCTGCTCTTCCCACAGGTGGCAATTACAGAGGCATATTATATTAATATTTAGCATGTTGGTTGTGTTACAGCCAACCGGGTTGACCCACATACTCTTGGTACCCCGACATCTCTCATGCCAGCACCAGGGGCCTGACCCACCTGAAAATGCATGGTGAGGGAGATTGGTAGATACATAGATTTAAAACTAGGTTTGTCTCAATCTGGATTGATTCCTTGATCTTAGGAGTGGCAGTGATATTAAGCAGAAAGCACATGGGAAAGATGGAAATACCTGTTTCAGCAGAAGCATGAATTTGTGTCTGGACTGCGTAGCTGTGGCCTGAAGAGCAGTGTGAAAAGTGGAATCCTGTGAGAGAGGGCTGGGGATCTAAAGAAGGAGGGAACAGTGTTCAGGTCTGTGGACTGCTTGCAGCTGCCTTGGGTGCAGTGTCAGGATTGGGAATGTCCATGCTCTGTGGCACTGGAAGAGGTATCACCTGCCTGCAGGTTATTGAAGAAGGATTGTCTGGGCAGGTTTGCATTCTGCTGTTGAAAATGTACTTGCAAATGTTCTCTATGCATCTTGTTGTCTCTTCCTACAGCAGTGCTTGAAGGTTAACCACCCCGGCAGTGATAATGTCATGCTTGTCAGAGAACTGGTTTGCAGACATTCACTTTCAGAGGATTCAGAGGAAGGAAATCCCGTGTTCTGTCCCCCTGACACATAGGTTATGGTTAGAAAGGGCACAGAGAATAGCAACACATCCATGCCTGTTTAAACCTACCTGACATTTGTTGGCATGATACAACTTCATGACCTGAAGGTGCTCATGGGCTTTCTTCACCCACTGCTTTCAGCTCCCAGAGGAACTGGATGCTCTTTATACCCACTTGTACTGTCATTAAAAGAAAATGGAGCCAGAGATGCTGTGAGGTCTTGCAGGCTGAGTCCCACCATACAGAGACAGAGCTGTGGGACAGCCACATGTGGCTTGCTCTTCTCAACCTCTGTGCCGTGGAAACATGGCAAGCTGTGGGAGAGGGGGCTTGGTGGGAGGTGTCAGTGAGCTTCACTGATGCTGAAAGAAATGCAGGACTTCTCTAGAGAAACATTTCTGTAGTGCTTTAAATATCCCAGAAAGCAGTATTTGTTTTCTGTGTTTCTTGTGAGTATATGCAGTTGTAAGAGAGAGGCAATATTCTAATTATATGAAAAAGGATTTGAAGTGGAGCATTTTAAAGCTGCTGCTGCTGTTAAGAAAAAGCTGACTTTTGAAATCTTTGTTCCTTCATTCACATTTTTTTCCTTTTTGTTAGCCAGTCTCCGGAAATGAGAACATTCTTTTGGCTTTCCGTGCCTGAGTCACATCTTATATATATATCTATATATAAAATATGTTAAAACATCTGGAGATGTTTGTTTCAGAGAGGTACTTGTTTTGTATTAGGGTATCTGAGCTTTAAATGTTTATACACAGTTGACTGTTTCCAGAGTTTCCCATACTTCTCTGGTTACAAGGACATGTATATTGCTGTCAGAAAAGCCAAGGGAAATGTACTGATAACCTAGGGAATATACAAACAAGTAGAAGTAAAGCCTTTCAAGAAAGTGAGAATTTGCTATTTTTTTCAAAAATTAAACTATCAAAGCAGTTGTTCAATGAGAGTTGCATCCAAATATGTAGTTCTTTAATGTTTGCTAAGTATGTATTTTTAAAAAATTAAACTGTGACAAGGAAAATCAGAAAATACCAGTAGCCTTTCCCTTGTTCTTTCTTCTTTGTTTAAAAAAAAAAAAAGGGGGGGGGCGGGGAAGGATGTATTTAAAAGCTCATTACACCCATTTCTGCTGTTTGGTGGGCTGACACTTCCTGGGCTCCAGCAGTGCTCTGAGTGCACTGTGGGGTCTCTTTGCCTCCCTCTGTCCTCCCACCAGGGTCACACGGGGATCGTGAGACCGCTCTAAAAGGAAAAACAAAAACCCATTTAGTTTAACCGAAGGCCAAATATTTAACTTAGGCGGGGGACGTGGTGGGATTTAGCAGAATGAGTAAAATTTCCACCATGGGTTGTTTAACATAGTCACACTGAAAATGATGGGAGACCGGATGGTGGGCATCAGTGATGTGCTATGCACGGAGGGATGCAGGGGTGGCAGTGGGGCACGAGGGGAGGATTCTTCTTCTCCCACAGCTTCCACTGAAATGCCCTTGAGTTTATGGCTTGGGTAAGAAACCTCTCACTGATCAAATATTTTGATTGCATCCCGGCCTTCCTGTTATTTTCTTTGATCTTTTTTCCTCAGTGGATTATAGCAGACTTTGAAAAGTCTCGTTTGTTGAAATAGTTGTATAAATATGGTCCTCGGGGTAGGTGTTATTTAGAAAAGTACTTATCTCCCAGGAAAAAACCTACCTCCTTTTGCCTCTTCAGTGGGTTCACCTGCCATTGTGCATCAAAGAAGTGTGATTTCTATAATTATATCAAAGACTAGCAGCTTATTATTAATTGTGTGAAATAACCTAATGGCCTGTGGGGCTTATTCTTTTGGCTGATTTCCTGCTCATTGAAACACTATAGAACTGTTTCAAGTTCACATTTAAAAATAAAAATAAAGAAATCCACAGAGCCAGGACAGTCTTTGGGGAAACTGATGGGCTCACAACCCTGGGATGAATCCACCTCTGCTGGATTCTCTCATAGTTCCAAATTCTATCTTTTCAAAGAGAAGAGGCTCCCCTTTTCCCACTCACATGCTGTCCCCTCTGAAGTGGCATCACACAACACCACTTGATCCCATGCTGGAAACTGGATCTCTTCAGGTGGTGGCTCAGAGCCGTCCAGCCACCAGGCTGGGTTTAGCATTGGGCAGCAGAGGGATGAGTTGTGCCGTAGCTTTGCAGTCAGGTGAGGCAAGGCAGGAGGAATAGAATGTTGCTGGTGGCTACGTAAGGGTGTAAGCCCAAAGATCTGAGTTTCCAAACTTTTTCCTAAGACTGAAAGCTGCATTTTCCTTGTCACATGCAAGATGGGAATATCAAACTGACCTCTCCAAAGGGACCTGCAGAGGATTTGAGGGTTTTCAGGTGGTGGTGGTGTTTGATGTGTCCAGCTCTGTTCTCAAGGGAAGGCCGGATGCTGCTTTGTATCTGCCCATATCCAAGGCAAATCTCACCCTGCAGCTGCTGCTCTTCAGACCCATCTGATCGAGTTGAAGATGTCCCTGCCCAAGGCAGAGGGGTTGGTTTAGATGACCTTTAAAGGTCCCTTTCAACCCTAACCATTCTGTGATCCCTTCACAGTCTGTATTAAATCTACTGCAGGACTAGGACTTTGTTTTGGAAAGTACAGGGAAAATGAAGTGCTATTTTCGGTGTCATGGATGAACAATGCTGTTTGATTTTGATGTGAGTGAAGCTCTTTGTGCTTGTGATTGCTTAGCTGATGCACTGCAAGGGCAAAATAATTTGGACTTCTTGTGTCAAATTGCATCTGAATCAATTCTTTTATCATTACCATGCAGAGATGGGCAAACAGTACAGTTAAGAGGATCCTTGACATAACCCTTGGGAAAATTACTAGAACATGATAAAATGGCAAAGAATCCAGGAACAGTAATATTGCATTACTGCTTGGGTTTCGTGAGAAAGCTTTCTGCTCACCTTGGGCTATTTATTCATTTATGAATAGCTTTGTGAACTTGTACTGAAAAGAGACATTCAAGAAGTTTAATGCTGTTGTGTGATACTGATATCTTTTCTCGGCTGTTTCAGCATGGACAGATTCCCCAGGCAGGTAGAATTACAAAATGAGTGTTTTGTGTCATCCGGGGTAAAAGTGGTCTAATCATTTTTACCTGATGGGTTTTGATAATGTTTAACTGTGTAGTGGCTTGATTTCCATAATGGATTTTATGCTAAGTCCAAAAGCACACAGTTAAAAATGTGCAGCAGTGTTACTTCCATGCACACACAAAAATAAGCACCAGAGTCCACAGAAGGGAAGGAAAGGGGCAGATGCTGGGTGGTAGGTCACTGTGTGCCCAGCAGAGCAGCCATAGCCATTGCAGTCATCACTAGCATGGTTGAGGTGGTGACAGTGGGGTGTGGGAGGTCTTTGGGGGGGAAGAAGGGCTGTGTCCTCCCAGAGGAGGAACTACAGCACTGAGAGCTGTCTTCTGGTGTCCATCCTGTGCAGGCATGAAGGATGTTGATGGTACAAATGTCAAGCAGAGGATTTTTCTCCTGTATGTTCAGTAACGCTCCGTAATAGGTTTGCATTGCCAGATATTTACCAATTCTCCCTGCCACAGTGGGAGAAGATTATAGTGAAAAAGTGCTGAGTCCAGATTTTCTAAGGCATCATTAATCACTTTTCATGAAAGCGTAGGCAGAATGAGCAGGGCCTGAGTTCCAGATCAAAAGGTTTTCCATCAAACTTGGGAAAAATAAGATCCACTCTATGTTCGTGGCTTAAATAATAATGTTCTTGGAGCTGGTCTTGGCAATGCAAGGAAGGCAGGGTCTACATGAATTAATTATAAGGAAGTAGATAGTTTGTCACAGTAAAAATACATTTTTCTTTATACCACAGAGGTACTGTGCTAGAAAGTTCATGTTGATTTAACGTTTAATCAGGCAAAAGCGTTTGTGCTATCAATATCCAATATTTCAGATCTTACTGCAGAATTGGTGCTTGAGTGGAAATGTTGTAAGGGTACTAACAGAATTGTATTTACTGAAAACTTTTTCCTATTTTTTTTCCTTATAATAGTAACAGAAATCAGGGAGGACAAGGAGCTCATATTTGTTTCAAGTATTCCTATCTTAAAGTGAACATTAAAAATGTATAAAAAGGACATACTTGTTTTTTAGAAATTGATACACAGTGGAATGTATCTAAGTAAAAACAATCAAATTAATTCATTTAGTCTGAAGATTATGTAGTACTGCTCATGCAGAGCACTTAAGTTAAATTCCTGAGTTCATCTGGGTCAAAGTGCAAGTTCAAATTGTAATTTCCTTGAAGCCAGGAACTCAGGTGTTTGTAGCTGGCACGACACATCCCCATTTAACAGCACCTGGATTCATCCTTGCTGTCTGTGGCTCACAGGAGGGTTACATGCATCTGTGTTCTGTATTCTCTTTCCAAGTTTTCTTGGGAGATACTTTATGTGCTGAGACAGTGTATTTAAATCAGCCAAATAGGTAACAAGAATAGCATGAGAAAATGTACTTTGGGGGGTTTTTTTGAGTTTTGTTTTTTTTTTTTTTTTTTTTCCTTTAAAGTGATTCTGCCATACATTATTCCATTGTCTACAAGCCGGTGTTGCAATAGGATGTTGTCTCCAGATTATTATTAGCAATTGCCTGGTCAGGTATATAAATAAACACAGGAAGCCCGTTCTGAAGTCTTTCTTCCAAAGTAAGAAATGCATCAACAAGAATTGCTAACATTTTAAAACATCAGTAGCTGATAGTGCTGGCATCAAAAGCACTTTGGCAAGGGGTCTTTGGTTCTGCCTGTCAACATGGTCTGCCTGACCACAGATAGTCATGGTTGGCATTTTTTCTCCCTGGATGCTGGGATTTGTGGCTGCCCCTCAGTAAAATGCTGTGCCCATACATGAGGAGAAGCTAGTGGTGTGGCATGACATAGCAGAGCTGTGGAAGGAGTCCCAAATGTCTGCTCCATGGGTGATAAAAGTTACAGATCTTCCACCAACTCTGTCCTCATGGGCTTCATGCACTGCAATGCAAAATTTGCTCCTTGTAAGTAACAAAGGAGTTGAGAGAAACAGCAGCAGCATCAGGGGGCGTCCAAACACAAGGCAGCGGTTGGCAAAAGAATTTTTTTCTTATGTACCTTATCATTTTTTATTACCTTCTCATGGCATACTAGGATGTTTGATTTTCTAACGGCTCAGGTATGTCCTGTTTCTTTGCTTCTGTAAATACACATTTTCTGTGCAAAGAAATGTGCTTTTACAGTGGATGGATGTCTTCAGTGTTTCATCAACCTGCACTGCAGCAGTGGCTTTTGCTTCCTCTTCATCAGGGAGACACAAGGCTGTGCTATGAACTGATTGCACTTCTAATTGTGTGTGGGGGGAGAGAAGAGAGGAAACTGCAGCTGAAGCCAGGAATTGTTTGCTTATTCAGTAGTTAAGAAGAGCCAAACTGAGGTCAGTTACAGCTGGCTGACCAGCGTGCTTGCTTCTCTTGAGCTCTCCCTTCATAGTCACCATCTGCATCACCCCTTACTCAGAATAAAGTTCCTTTCAAATCTGCAGGGCCCTGCCATTAATTTGCTTCTATAAAAATAAATTAGTGGAGCTTTGAGACAATTCCTCAAGACTATGCATATAAATAGAGAATTCTGCACCAGTCTGATTATCTTCTGAATGTTAGGAATGCAGAAATACCTCAAGCCATATATTTGATCTCTCACTGTTTAATGTTTCTGATAATGTGCAAGTTTTAGAGGTTGCTTCTTAAAATGATATGGTTGAGACAGCAAGTCTTTCCCAGTTCTTGAAGCCAATTGAAATTCCATTGCTCTGTTTAATGGAGCTTTAATTAGTCCTGAGTGATCTGTAAGTAGGACATCAGTGGCCAAATAAGACAAAATACCTCCTAATACTTGGAAACTAGTTCTGTCAGCTTTGAAACCTTTCTTCCTCATCTGAGGTATAAGGACAAAACTATTGCTGTTTTGAGTTACTTTTGTCAGGATGGCACAGTAAGGTCAGCATCATAACAGGAGGATATTTTCCTAATCTTAAAGAAGACCAGCTGCTTGTTAGACAAATGGGTCTAGCATGCATGGCTGCTGTCACATCACTGTGCCCCACAGATAAATGCCTTCGGTTGAAGTTGTCGTACACCTAGCAAAGTATATTTTGTATAATTTGTATCTTGTTTATAAGTAGTAACTAAGGCTGATTCAGCTTTCTTTTTTTAATACAGAAGACCTGAATTTAAATAAAAAGTGATAGTTGTGCTATATATATATGACCCTATAGTTTTACTTATAGTATTTTTCAACATACCTTGGCAACACCATTTTATTGCTGTAATTGGGTTCACATAGCTTGGCAAACAGTCATGCAAATATGAATGTGTGAAAGAAAACAAAAGTCTGGATCTGAAGGCTAAGAAAAGCGAGTCAGCACAGGTCTGCTTGCTCAGGGGACTGAGGCCCAAATGACAGTTTGGTCTCAGAGTTATGCGGTGGAGTGCTAAGAAGCTGTGTATTAACCCCGTGTACTGCTAACTGGTGTCATTTAATGTAGTTTTTAGCCCAGTAGCCACTTGATTGATGACCTGCATGTTATTCTTTTGCCTTTGGTGCAAACCAAATGGTTACAGATGGGTAAGCAAGAAGGAGGTTCCTGTTCACAGGAACTTTTGTGGGTCACCAGTCACGCCCCTCTGGGGTGTGAATTTTGCAGCAAGTGTGTTATGTTTATGAAACGGAGCCGAGGTTTGGGTGAGCAGTGGAGTTACTGCTGCAAGTGGGTAGGAGTTGAAGTGGGATTGGAGTCCATGGAACCGTGGGCTGTGGAGCTCCTGGTGACCTGCCTGAGAGCCAGGCTCTGCCTCTGACAGAGGTGAGGCCCAGGGGGTCTCCTAGGAATGAGTGGGTCTGGTCTGAGGAGTGGCTGCCTGTGCCACAGGCTGGTGTTGTTCTGCAGTAGTTAAATTTTGACAAAGTGAAAAGACACATTCAAGAAAGTGAGAGCAGGAAGAGGAGCTGTGTCTCCTTGCAGTGGTTAGTGACTGATGCACATAAATAGAACAGCAGCAGGGAAGTTGACATTTATACATCAGCTTGGTCAAGGGGCTTTTAAGCACTTAGGATGCATCCCACAAGCAGCAGGCAGTTCAGTACTGAAGAGGTTAAAGAAGGAAGGAAGGTGAAAACAACACTTACATTATCTAAGTCACTGTGGTTTCTGAGGTGGTTTCTAAGTA
Organism: Scytalopus superciliaris; assembly: GCA_013400415.1. NCBI lineage: Eukaryota > Metazoa > Chordata > Aves > Passeriformes > Rhinocryptidae > Scytalopus > Scytalopus superciliaris. Next base: position 296,971 of record VXBX01008450.1, on the reverse strand, counting down.
TTTGTATTGCTTGCTCAATGTTTCTTGCCTTAAATGGCAATATATCAGTACTTTTCAATAACATTAGGAACAGTGCATTGGGATTTAATGGTAAAAACAGGCTTTCTGTTCATTTGGTATCATCCCCCATGAACTTGATTTTCATAATGATTTATTCATCAAGTTGCCAAAATCATGATCTGGGTGTTGCATTGTGTTTGTATTCCTAATTAAGTTATGCTGGTGATTTCTGCTGTGTGCTGTGATTGGGCTGCTCAGAGCTACCTGTTATTATCTCCTCTATAAATGCTTATGGACAAGCCAGCTTCTGAAGGAGATAGTTGCGAGGCAATGTTAGAATAGATTTACTGCCCTGACAGCAACAGTGTCAACCAAATGTGGTACTAAGCAGATGCTTGGACTACTTTTACTATCACTCTGCAGCATTCCCATTGTAGCATCCCAAAAGACAAGGGGGCAGGAGAGGGAGTGCTTTGATTACAAGGATTGCTAAAAGCCAATTAAATGAATAGGATGACTCTGCTGCAAGGGGATTTTTAGAAAGGTCTCCTTTCCCCTGGCTTGTTTCGTGGCCACGCAGTCTTCAGCACCAGCAGGGCAATGAAGTGCCTTGGTCCATCTTGGTATCTGCTCTTAGCTTGGTCCTGCTGCCTCAAAAAGGTCCAGCTCTGTATTGGCTGCTCTTGCTGTCCAGCCTCATATGTGTGGTGGCAGCAGCAAGGTTTAGCTGTGGGAGGGGAGGAAGAAAGGGTCTTCCAAAAAAATTATTTGACCAGCTCTGAGTCAATATGTTGGTCAGTGTTTCACCTGCATCACTGGTCAGAGAGTTGGGTGGAAACTCAGGAGCTCCTTGATGCTCTTCTGGAAGAATGCCAGATCTCACACAGTCTCTTTCCAAGCACCCCTGCAGAGTGAAAGATGACTGCCTAGCTTCATATATATTACAAGTCACTGCTAAATCTTTTTCTGAGGGAGAATTATAAAGGTGATTTTTTCATTGGGTCATCCAGGTGTGAAATCCAGACTTAAATTTCTAGACCATGTTGCACATGGCCTTAACATTGTAGTTGTTGCCATAAGAGTACAGACTAGTGTTAGATATATTTTATTGCAGTTAACAGTACTGGCAGATTTAACTTATGCTATAAGGATTTCTGATTTCTGTTGCAGTTTCTGAAAGAAAAAATTGTTGGTGGTGTTCAGGGGCACACATGTAAGTTCAGTGCAGCTCAGGGTTAGGCTTACACCTATGTGCAGTGCCACTTGGTGGGACGAACATGGTCAAACACAGCCAGAAATGATGTCTGTGTGTAATTGGGCAGAGCACACAGCACAGAATTTATGGCAACTGTTGAAATCCTGAAGGTAACTTCATGTTAGTAGATTTTATAGCAGGACAGGTTGCCTGCCGATATTTACTTTTTTAAAAGATCTGATCTGAGTTTCTAGTGGATTGGTACAACAGGCAGCACCTCTGAGCCCACCTGAGAGGCTGTGAAATGGGCTGTGCATAAAGTGGGTCTCTGAACTGGGATTTCAAGGAGAAGGCAGCTTGTTGAAGGTCAGAGAGCAGGCCAGGAATGGTATACAAATTTTGTTGTTGCTTGTTTGGGAAAAAGAAAGCTTAAAAGTAAACACACACAAACTTTCCCAAAGCAAGCAACATTGCTGATGTTGCTCTTAAGAGCATCAGCAATGAGCACCCTCTTGAACTGGCATTCCATCCCCTGCCTTATAGAGGGGAAGACAGACAGACAGACCCTGTTTTTCCTTAGTGCTGTCTGGTTTACAAATCCTTTGTTTTTATACCCTCAGTTACAGGTTATATTCTGTGTTTGGGAAGGTTCCTTTAAACAATCTAAGCATACATTAATGATTGGCCTGAGGATAAAGCAACCTGCTCCCTGAGTAGAGGGTGTTGCTCTGAACCCAAAAGCATGGTGTTCTCCTCCAGCTCTGGTTCAGAAGGTGATGGCAGGATAGCACAGTTCCTGCAATGATGCTCATCCCTCCCTTTGGGCAAGTGTGTGCTTATTTGCATTGTTATTGTGCTTTATCCATGCACAAATAACATATAATTAAGATCTCCACAGCAGAAAGGAATTGAGTGTGAAATCCCGTGGGTGATCTGACCTGAAGAGAACTTCACAACTTTTCTTTTTCTTCCCTTTTGCCTTATTTCCAGCATATAGTTGCTGTTCCATGGTTCCTGGAGCTGGTGGTTAAAGCTGAGGGCTGATTTAATTTTTAATTTTATTTTTAATGTCTTTTGACATCCATAGGCTCAAAGTCATGGACATGGGAAAAAAAAAAGAATTTAAAGGAACTTTGGGCTACTTAGAGAGTGGGTTTTTTTGTAGAAATCAGATTTAGTTTCAAGTTTTGGGTACAGGATACTTCAAAATAATTTAAATCTGGGTAATTAAAAAGCTGCTTTTCTATAATGATCCCAGGAAGAGAAAGCACTGAGTTACAAGTCCTATTTTGGGAACCACTGAGCATCTGAAGCTGTTCTCATTCATTTCAGCAGTTCAAAAGCATTTTTTTCAAGGTGCTCCCCTTGGTCTCACTTCCATTTCACATAATGTATTTCATAAAATACTGGTGTATATCATTTTCTATGGCTTCATTACCGTCTTGAATCCATTTACTGGAATTCTTTGCTTTCTTTTCAAGCATCTACTGCTAACCACTAATAAATCTGGAATATACTGGGACTTGGTGGGATGTTGGATTTCATTGTTTCCTGTTACAGCCTGTGGCTGGCAATTGCCTTTCCCTCCCGAGCACCATCCATCATCTGAAGTCCTCTCTCACTGCATCAGCTTTTTCTACCCAAGCTGTCCCTGCCTATTGCTGTCTTTGTCCCTTTTTCCTGCAGTGGGCAGAAGACTCCCTGCACAGGCTCCTGCAAATCCCACCTGAACTGCTTCGTTCACAGCGACTGCAAGAAGTTTCAAGTAACTTGAAATGTCTCAGAGGAGCAGCCAGGGGCCCAGCCCGAAAGATAAGATTTGAAACGAGTTAGAGTACGTGCTCCACATCACATCTTTTATTTAATTCTTGTTGTTACCTGGGGGGGGGGATTGTTGGTTTTCTTTTTTTGTTTAGTTTTAAGCATTTAGGAGGGTAATGTCTTTTCACATTTCTGTAACTGCCCAGTATGTTTTGAAGCTCTTACATAATCAAAATTAGTGAAAAATATGTACCTTGAATCACGGAATTGTTAGGGTTGGAAGGGACTTCTGGAGGTCATATAGTCCAACTCCCCTACCAAGGGAGGGTCACCCAGAGCAGGTGACACAGGAATGTGTCCAGGTGGGTTTTGAATGTCTCCATAAAGGGAGACTCCATGACCTTACAGGGCAACCTGTTCCAGTGCTCTGCCTCTCTCACTGGAAAGCCCTTCCTCATGTTCAGGTGGAACTTCGAGTGTTTCAAATCCCTAGTTGTTGCAAACACCAGCATTAAATAGTGGGTTTCTTAGACCAACAGTCTGGCTCACTGTCTCTTTCGGGGTTTTATGTTCACAGTCATGGGAGAACTAAAAACAACAAAAAGCAGGTTTTCTCCTGCTCACAGGTCACAAGCATGGCAAAGCCCTAATGCCCTGGAAGCGATGGGGTGGTATCTGGGGTGAGGTGGGGAGCCAGGTGCAGGGGAGATGCTGTGGGGATGCGAGGAGCTGGACTGCCGTGGCCAAGCTCCTCGCTGCTGAGTGTGGGTTTGACTTGGGTTGGTTTGGGGTTCTTTCTTGGGGTTTTTTTGTGGGTTTTTTTTGAGAGAGTGGAGAGGGGTGTTTTTGGTTGGTTTCTTTTTTTTTAAATAAAAACTTCCTGTGCAATTTTTCCATCTGAAATTGAGGGAACTCAAATTGTTTTTCCATGTGTGGTTTCAGATGAAAATTATTTTCTTGCTCTTTTTCTTTCTGTCCAAAGAACTAGTGGAATTCTTTTTTGAGTAATATTCAAAGACCATTTTTTTTCCCTCCTCAGGCTTACTCTTTACTTTGGACTGATGCCTTGTTTTTTCAGTAGCAGATTGGAGCTACCAAGAAAGGGGTCTGATAGGCAAAGTAACTTTTTTAAAAATTAATTTAGTGCTCTCTTCATGCATCAAGATTGATAAGTGCATGTTATCTGCATTGTCATCTGCATTGTCATGATCTAAAAATGGTAGCAAAATAAAGATGCTTTGGGCTGACACTTTTTTGCTATCCTGAATGAATTTTGTTATGGGCTGTGTTCAAAATAACTTGGCATTCTTGCAGCTGTTTTACTTAGAAAGCATGGAAGTAAATTTTGCAAGTAACTTCCTTCTGTTATTGGAATATCTGGTTCACAGAACTCATGTTTACTTTTTGCTAGGCACAATGTCTGGGGATTTCCATTTCTTCTGCTAAATGTTATGCCCAAATTAGGGTAGTGATGGTTATTCAGAAATATGTACCTTGGGTTTTTTGAGCTGTATGGCACCAGTGTTTTCAAATGAGTTCCTGAGTTTTGAGTGTCTAGGGAAGTCCCAGGTTAAACTATATTTCTGTCTAGGTCTTACATTTTCCTTATCTATTTCTATGATTATTATAAATGTGTAACTTACCACAAGGGAATTAATTAAGGGAGAGAATAAGCATATAATTTTAATACTAGTTCTGTTACTGCCCTTATTCTTCTATGTTTGCCCTATTTTCCACACAAACAAAAATGACCTGTACCTTACCTCACACCTGATGTTAATCTTTTTTTCTTTGTATGCTGAGTGTTTAATGTGCTTCATGACTTGCTATTTTTATATCAGTTAGAAGTACATAGAAGTTGAAACAGGAATGCCTGTTGTCAGAGGAAGCATAAATGACGTGCCAAAACCCCACTGCAAATTAGTACTGACTTCAGATCTCTGTTTTTAACTGTTCGTTAAGGGTAATTCTTTAACCTCAACATGATTATTTATATTCATAACACACTTCATAGATTGCTTTTAGGATCTCTGTGAATGCTCCTTCTTCACATTCTTTCATTAAGGGTGTGTGCCCACAGAGGCTTTAAAAATTACTTTTAAGGGGAAAAGAATTCTGAGAAATACCACGCCCTGTTGCTCCGAAGAAGCCTTGTGCTGTTTTCCTTTTGCATATGCTTCTTTTTGTTTCCTTTTTCCTTCCTGAGACTCATGCTACCTGAAGTTGCCCTGGAGTCTCTGATGGTGGTACTGCCATAAGAGCCCGTGTGATGGGCCGATTCCAGGGAGCAGGTGAGAGTCAGTGTAACCAGCTCTTCAACCCCTGCAGTCTCCTTGTGTGAGGTAGTAATTGCGTGCACATAATTTATAAATAAATAAATGTACATATATTAGGGATGCGAGCTTAAAATTTTTTACTGGTAGAAGTACACCTTCAGAATAATTTGGAGACCACAGCTCTAACAGAATGAAAATCAGTTTTTCTTTTTTTTCCCCTTATTTGCCACCAGATTTTGGCCCTGCTAAATTCAACCTTCTGCAAACACAGCCTCCTTCCAGCTTTCAGACACTGTGTAATGAAATGAATCCTCCAGGTAATTTGACTGAATACACCACCCCTTCTCCAACAGGAGACTTAAATGAAGGGTCTGGCTGGACGGCAAGCCTGCTTTGCAGCCTGCCTCTCTAGTGCAATTAATTGAAATGCATCCACGTGATGCCTTCCCTTTGATTTGAATGGGAGCTGGCTGGTTTCCCAGTGCAGGCAAAAGAACAGTTTTCTTCTCCTAAAGCGAAACACCCGTCTCTGGTGCCCTATTTACCGAGGACGATTAAGGGAAGGAAAGGGGAAGGGGCACAGCCCGCCAGCAGAGCCACTGAGGCCGAGGGGTAGCGAGTGTGTTGCCAAAACTGACTGGGCTGGCAGGGTGCAGCAAATGTGGAGGTGAGGCGATTCAGGCGGCATTCCCACTGCTCCACCCCGCTATGCCTCTGGGCCTGGATTCCTTCCTTCCTGCTGCTCCTTTTCTCTTGGAGGAATGCTTCCCTGCCCTCTCTAAAAATGAAAATGTAGGAGCCTGCCAAGAGACTTAGGAGGATGGCCTCTGGTGGGCTGCAGAAGTGTGGACTTGCTCCTGGTAGCAGCTGAACAATCTTCAGATGAACCTGCAACTTCACCCCATTTGGAGGTATGAACATGGATTTGCACTAATGGCCACCACAGATAGACATCCTCTATCTAGTTGTGTCCCCAGCTGGCTCTTAAATGCTAGAGACCCTCAGCCTGGGCAGCATACTGGCTGTGAAGCCAACTCTGAGGTGGGACTGTGCTGCTAATGAGAGCTTTGCTCATGAGCTTGAACGCCCTAAAATCCTTTCCTTTTGTTTGAGTTAAACTGTTCAGTTTTTTCCCCTTTTTAACTAAGCAGCCTTTCTGCTAGAGCATATGTCCAGATTCCTTGTGGTCAGAGGTGTAAGCCCAGAGCAGGGTTTGGTCCCCTGTGCTGCACCATCTCCTGTTCCTGGATGTTTGACAAGTGGTGTTGCCACTTGTTGCCAGCTCCAGGGCTGCCAGCTGAGCCCCACACCATCTCCCTGTCCTACAGGAGTGCTTGAGGACTAATAATTTAAGGACCATCGGATGCTCAAACACTATAGAGTCAGACCTATACATAGCAGAGGGAAGGAGCCAATGGAGCACTGACAGGTAAAGAAGTTCGTCATCTGGTGAATGGGTCTCTTCCTTGATACCCCCTTCTTCCTACCTAAAATAAGCAATATCAGGTATAACTCTTAAGAGGAATATAATTTTGGGACTACAGCGTGTTCAATATTCCACAGGTGGAATTGCAAGCAGAAGTATTGATGTTAATTTAATTAATTATAGATTATTATTCAGTACTAAGCAGTAGGGTCATTGATTTATAATGAATTATTTTTGTTTCCCCTTAAGTTTTGTTACATCCAGCAGAATGGAGTATACCTTAGTTTATCCTGTAGATATATGACTTCGCTGTAAGGTGTCCCTGTTTTTCAGGGGGAAAAAGAAGAAAAAAATGATGGTGTCAGCTTGGAAGGTTATTGTGTAGCTACTGTCACATAAAGCAGAATTAATTGCAGGAGATTTAAAATATGTGCAATATGTGTACTGACTTTCTACAAACTAGCATTCTGCGCAATTCCTGGTAGTAATTGTGCTGAAGTTTATGCTCATAAAGTCAAATGCAAGACTTTTATGGTGAACAATTACAGATAGGTTGTTTTGGTTTTATCTTCTGAAGGGTTTCCTTTTGCTCCTTACCAGCTGAAGCAGGGGACACACGCTTCTACCTCTCTGTTGCTGCACACAGTGCTGCACCTTCCTGCTGTGCTACTGTAAAAGCACTGGTATGGAAAGTCCCTGGATTAGCCACTTGTTGAGAGGAGGAGGAGGGGAGGGGATGCAGGAACTGGCAATCCACCGGGGTGACAGAAAGGAAGATGGATGATATACAGGGGTGATTTCTGCAGATCCGTGACCCCACTGCTCTTGACCTGAAGAGGTGGGGTAGTTCTTGAGAGTTACTACACTGACATACAAGATAGACATATGGACTAGGAAGGGCTGTCTATTTCTAGTTGCTTAGAAAATCCCTCTGCTTGGAAAATATGAAGTCTCATACAAGTCTTTGCCCTCCTCATTTTCTCTGTCTCCCAAAATAGGGTGGGAGAAGGATGGGAGAGGAAAGCAGCACAGTGGGTGAGGTGGGAGGGTAAATGGTGAGAACAGAAGTTGTCAGTGCTACATGTACATGGTAATAATTTCTGGGTTTTGAGCAGTGGCCAAATAGGTCAACCAGGATGTAATAAAAAACTTGAAGGCAGTTTCATGTTGAAGCACAGGTTTATTCAAACTGGTGACCCAGTTGATAAGGTGAAGGAAGTCCAATACTCAAAACACTTATTCATAGGTAGGGTATTTGAATCTAAGAGCCCTCAGTCTCTTTCTGAATAAAATGATGGTATCTTTAAAATATTTTGCAGTTTTGTGAGAGATTGTACTGAGAACACTTGAAATTTTGAACGGTGACTCACTGTATTTTTCCCTCCAAACAATTAAGCTGTTTTGCTGAGCTCATCTTCACTAGTGTGGTATGTAATAACTTGTTTTTCCCTCTACTGTTGCCTAAATGTACTCCTCTAGTAGTGTTCTTAAATGTAAAACTTTTTTATGACTTTTTTTTTAATGCTACAATTGTTCAGTAACTCAGGAGTTCATAGCTGTATGAAGTATTGTCACAGATAACATAATTCTGTGCAGCATCTTGCTCTGAACATTGAGTAGATAGCACTTTAAAGAAATAGTGTCTTTGCAGTGAGTAGTTTGTTCTGAGTTTCACTCAGGTTGGGGCAGGTGTTTATGCCCCAACTCTCCCTTCTGCTCTGTGGTCCAGCCCTGACTAGGTGGGCAAATCCAGACAGGCATTACCTTAGCTGATGCTTCATCCAGAGAATCCTGTGTTGGCTCTGAGGTTTGAAGACGAAATGAATGCCCACTGATGCCGTGGGTGCACAGGCTTCTTTCACAAGCCGAGCCACTGCCATCATCTTGCAAAGGTTGGGGAGCAGAGCAAGCCCTTGAAGTGCCCTAGTGAGGCACTGACAGGTACAAGTTATTTCGTATCACTGGGAGGAGAGGGGGAAAGAAATAAATTATATCCCTGAGTCCTGGTGGGTGAAATGGTGAAGAGCAGAAGGAAGGGAGATGAGAGAGGAGGGAGGTCGGGCGGCCAGCTGGCCCCAGGTTGATGGCAGCATGCCTGGGAGGGAGATCCCTGGGCCCCTGCCAGTGAGCCTGAGAGGAAAGCAGCTACCGATGGTGTTAGTCAGTGTGTGATTGCTAACTGCTGTTCAAAGGGCTGGAGAGCTTTGAATGGGTTGGGCGTTATCTCATTTCCTCTTTCCTATAACCCCAGGGACAAGGGAGAACATTAATGAACCCCTGGAGGTGAATGGAGCCAGATACAGGCTGAAATGTGTAAAGAATTTCTCAGGGGAGGTTTGTCTTTTTTGGTCCTTTTGTACCACTCTACAGGCATAACCTTCCTGTTTGCATGTTGTTTATTTTCCCTTGGCTGTCACCAATCCTATTTAATCCTTAAAGATAATAATATGCATTAATAATGGTGAGGAAGAATGCTTTTGTTGAGGTTAGTGTCAAACATAGCATGATACAGTTTCTGTAATGTTTTGGCTTAATACTATGCATATGGTGCCAACAGTAGAACTGAATGGATCAGAGACTGCTATTAGGGATGTTTTTTCAGAGTTCATGTAAGAGGCCTCAGAAGACATGCAGAAGAGTGACCACAGTATTTGTATTTGAAAATGGTGGCCAAAATAGGCTGCTGGAGAATTAAAGCTCAGTTGGCCTAACTTGGAACTCTAGCAAGGCATGGATGCTACTAACTGTCAATGTACAAGTATTTACTGAATCATTAGAAAAGCCACATGGATTTCTAAGAACAGACTGCTTCAAAGCAGCCAGTTTTCCAGCTCTGGCAGATGAGTGTGCCTCATAAACAGAAAGGAAAGAATAAATGAGGTGTATCTGCTGATGCGGTCTCGCACAGAATTTCATAAGCAAACAATAGAAAAAGGCTTTAGAATTAGAACTGTGGTGATTAATTTTGTTGGAGCACAGGGTTTGCAAATTCTCTTCTTTCCTGTATCCACACATTCACTGTTGCTGCTGGTTTGTTGCTGTCACAGACCATTCACAGAAGTGCTGCTGATACCTCTTCCCATTCCTTCATCATCCCCTTGGAAGGTGTGTTAGTTTGGACTCAGTGCTTAGTTTCACTGCTGTTGACCTCCCTCAAGAGAAGCACACAGCAGTTTGGAAATAACACTCTAGGTGAAATTGCTGGAAGGAAGGTGTGCAGCTGCTTGAAAAAAAGCATTTGGGCAGAAATTCTAGTTTTGCCGCAGAGCCACCAACAGGACCTCCCCCTGCCAGGACCTGCCTGACAGCACCTTGTGGGAGTTCCCTCCTTTGCTGCCTGCATTCAATAACTCTATCAGTGACCTCAATGCTGCAGCTCAAGGTTAGCTTATGAAGTTTGTGGGTGTCCTTGAAACTGTAGGGGTACAGGAGATGAACTGGAAATTATCTTGGTAGACTGGAGAGAGGCTCCATGATGAAGAAGCTGAAATTTCACAAAGAAAGGAGTAAGGAGTTGTACTCACAATTCAAATGACCATGGGCTGGGCCATTTGGAGGATGTATTGATCGTGTCTTATAATGTGCCTGCAGATTAAAACAGATCTTATTTTGGAAATGCTATGTGCAAAATATAAAAAGGGTTGACCTAGATTATTCTGAAGAGACTGTGTATTCATTACTGAAGAAGCCTGAGAGCTGTTGTCCTGCCAGAGGAGGATAACAAAGAGGCCTTGTTAAAGCAAGGAAGCACTTGAAGATTGGAAAGAGTGCAGCAGCTACTGGCTGGTGCCTGCTGCCTTACTGAAATCTAGGAGCAGGGTTGTATCCATGGATAGCAGATCTATTTTGATGGTGACTCAGTGCATCTGTAGTCTCTATAAGCAAAATAGGAGGAATATGATAGCCCTACCCAGGAATTAGAATCACTTTTTTCTCCAAAGCAGCATTTCCACTTTACGTGTGCTCTTCTGCCAGAAAGGAGATGTGTACAGTGCGGTAAGTAGGTGAAGCCAGAGGTCCTGAAACGAGACTCCTGCCCGAATGTATTTTTGATGAGTGTGTGTCAGTTTGGCATGAGAAGCCCACAGCTGTGCTGTCTGTGCAGCAGTGTGTGTGCATCTCCCTGCACTTCAGCATGCAGCTTGCAAGGAACCTTCCAGCTCAGCTGGGCAACATGCAGCCCTCCTGTTTGCCTTCCTCTGTCACAGGCACTGCAGAGGAGGAGGCTGGGCACAATGGCAGGGGTGATGTCCTGCCTCTGGCCATGGGGATCCTGGGGTTATGATCTGGTCTCTGTGGGTTTGGACTCTCCAGATGAAATTGTAACAGTTACCAGGACCATGGGCAGACTCAAAGTAGATGAATGTTATTGTGTTTGGGATTCATGAAGTAAACAGCAAGTAGTGTTTATTGGTTTTGGAGCAAATTCCACTGTTTAACTGCTAAACAAGAGAAATGCAGCTTTTACTTCTTACAGCAGTACTCTTGCGGAAAGGTCAAGCCTTTCTCCTGTTATTCCTAAGCGTGTTAGAGGAGACGAAGATTTTGACAGCTCCCAACATCAGACACTTCCTCTGATCAGCTGCTGCAACTCCTGTCCCTCAGCACAGGGTGTGCCATCTGCTTGTGCCCAGCACTGGGGTCCTTGCAGCCTGCTCCTGCTCCAGTCAGCCTACCACTGGGCCCAGGAGAGGACAGTCAGCAAGGAGAGCAAGCCTAGTGGTGGAGCTGGTGTTTCCCATTGCTTCTTGGTGAGAGGCCCTCAGCCAAGCAGCATGGTTCGTGCCAGGACATTGCTCCAGGTCTGTCTCAGGTGTAGCAGTCAAAAGCTGTGTTTAAATATTGCAGTGAGTTCAAGAGAAAGGAAGTGACTGTCCTCTTATCAATGAGAGCAGGAGATTGCTTTTATTGGTTCTATTTCATAGAATCATAGAATGGTTTAGGTTGGAAGGACCTTTGGAGGCTGTCAAGTCTAACACCGCTGAAATGAGCAGGGACATCTTCAACTCCATCAGGTTGCTCAGAGTTCTGTCCAGTCTGCCCTTGAATGTTTCTAGTTACAGAGCATCTACCACCTCTCTGGGCAATCTGTTCCAGCGTTTCACCACCATCATAGTGAAAAATTTCTTCTTTGAATGGCTGCAGTTGTGACTTTCTGTCTGAACCAGAGTCAGGCTGGCTCAGAGGTCCAGCTTTGATTTAAGTGAAGCTGCTGTTAGCCTTTGATGGCCTGGGGTCAGCTGCTCTGACCGGCAGCTGTGATGACACTGAAAGGACTCCAAGGGAAACCCCAGGGGCTCTGGGGGCTTTTTTTCGCCCTTTCCTTGTGTTGTACAGGTTCGCCTTTACAGCCTGGCGATGCGGGGCGGGTGGGGAGAGGCGGCGGGCAGGGCAGTGCAGGGCCAGGGCAGGCAGAGCCCATCGCGGGAGGGTGTTGCGGAGAGAGGCGCCCCGTCGGGTCGGACCGCGGCTCTCCGGCTCCTCCTGGCGATGCGAGCGGGGCCGGGCCGGGCAGCCCAGCGCGTGGGGTTCCTCCCATCCCGCTGCCATCCCTCCTTCCCAGCCCTCCGAGTTACCCGCTGCAGCTGCACATCTGGAAAGAGGGATGTGTCTGCCAGGGAACATGCCCTGTGCCAGCGCGCAGGATCGCAGAATGTTTTGGGTTGGAAGGGACCTTAAAGACCATCTAGTTTCAACCCGCCTGCCATGAGCAGGGACACCTTCCATTCGACCAGGTTGCTCAAAGCCCCATCCATCCTTGAACACTTCCATGGATGGGGCATCCACAGCTGTAGAGGGTGCCCACGCTGAGGGAACATCTCACTTTTGCTGAGATGGAGGGATGTTTCCTGCACCTTGCTCACTTGGGCTGGGTATGATGCCCCCTGGCCCTTCACCCTGCAGCAGCTGCTTTCACTAACATCCCTCCCTCCCCCCCAGAGCCCGGTCTTCTCCCGGTTTGGCAGCTGGGAGAGGCCGGGAGAGGGCTAAAGGGGAGTGCTGGTCCTTGTGGGTGGGGTGGAGGTGAGGGAGGAAGCAGTGTGTGGGGAGGGGGAAAGGAAGAGCAGCAGAAGGGCAAAAAAGGAACTAGACTTGGCAATGAGCTCCTAGATCAGTTCAGCAATCTCCTGTATACTCCCTCAGCAAACGGGAACAGCTGAGGCATGAGTACATGTTTCCTTCTGCTTATTTTGCTTCGGGGATGGTGATTTCAGGGGGTGACGAGGCAGACAGCTACAGGGTGTGACTGTCTGGCTCCCCATCAGCTTCTGGCAATGCATGCGCCTCGAAGGTCTCCTTGCAGAGGGTTACTCATGTTGCCCAAAGCAGAGAGGACACAGACCTGACCATAAGCTGCAGTGTTGAGCACCCTGGAGCAGCTCTGGGGATTCATCTGTACCTGTGTTCTGCTGTTCTGGTTCGTGGTGGCCTGCTAGAGGGGCAAAGAAAAATACTGTGTCTGTGGAAATGTGGAGCTGAACCAGTGATTTCCTCCTGTAGTCAACTTTTGCTTGTAGAACAGCGTTTGGGTCTAATTCATGCCTAGCCCAGGTCCAGTCCTCCCTCTGTTACCTCGGGAGCATCATCGTCGCAGCAGAGCCACGGGAAGCCCTGGTGTGAGGACCCAGCTGATGTCTAGAGCTGTTCGTGTGACTCTGCCCTGCACTTCCCCTGTGCCTGGGCTGGGCAACCACAAACCACAGTGATCTGGCAGTGCTTAGTGTTGTCTCTGTGGGGCTGGCCTTGTCCTGCTCTCATTGGCCATAATTCTGTTAACAAGTTTTCTTTTACCACAGCTCTTTTGGAAAACAGGTTGGTGATACAACATAACCAACTACTGCAAAGTGAACAAAACCGAAAAAGCTGGGGTAGGCAGGCCAAACTGGTTAATGAATTACTCAAACGTGCTTTAAAGTGTTAATTGAAGGGTTAATGCTTGTTTTCCTAGTTCCGTTTTAACAGATGGTTATTCACACTCCCTGTGAAGTGCTGCAGCTTTTACAATTATCATGAATCAATAAAGTGCCCTTGCCTTGCTATGAAAGTGGAACTGCTGGCTTATGAAAACTATATGAAATAACACACTGCAATAGCAACTGAGGCCTCTCATTCTGTACAACTGGTTTGTTGTGGTTTTCTTATCCTCAAGAACAAAATGCTCTTACCTTGACATTTGCCATATTATTTTGAGAGCCAAAGCGGTAGTGCACTCCTCCTACGATAGTAACTGTCCAGTGATAAGTTTAATAAAACTTTGCAGCTGCTTTTGTACTTGAAGGGCCTTTGCAGGAATAGATAAGTTCAAATGAGGAAGCACTATGTGGTGGTATGGGAAACAGCAGCTTAGAAAGATAACTTACATTGTTAATTTGTCCACAGAAAAGAGTTAGCGATAATGTTAAGTGGCCTGAAGACAGAAATAGGAACAAGAAACAGGATGTAGAGAAACATGAAGGGAAAGCAAAATGAGGCTCTTTTGGTACAGCATAGCATTGTTTTTTCTATATGGTGAAAACAGGTTTTTAGGATACCTTTTTGTGTGTCAGTTCAGGAGGCACTCTGGCAGTGCTCCCACCGCCAGTGACTTTACCTGCTAGGACCGGAGCTAAAGCCATACTGCTCTAGGAGCAGAGCTGGGGACAAGTTCTTCCTGAAGGCACATCCTGCATGTCCCCTGCAGAGATCAGGGTGTGACCTCCTTTCTTGTCACTGATGGGGAGCAAGGTTTCAGGCTCTGCTTGGTACAACTCTGTGTAGCAAGTGGCAGGGGAACATTGTTGGTCTTGAGGATTTGCTTCTTTAACCTGCAAAGGATTTCCTTGGGCCTTTGAGCCATACCAGGGATTCAGATTGCTTTAGGAAAACTGCTTTTTAGCCTCTGACCATGCAAGAGACACAGCTCAACTCTTGTTTGGCTGTGCAGGCTGATCACCCTTACCTGCCCTAGGAGGTGATGGTCATTTTCTGTTTCCTGTTAGTCCTTGTCCTGTGCTGAGGTTGTCACAGATGGCAAAGGTATTCTAAGAGATAGTGTATGAAGCTGTCTGCCATCATCTATGAAAAGAATAAAATCAGAGGGCATTCCTCTTTCTCAGCAGGCAGGAAGGTGGGGAGACAGGGTCTTCCCCTTGGCATTTACAGAGGTGCTTGTGATGGGCTGAGGTGGATCTGCATGACTATTCACTGTTCATTGGTGATTCCAGGGGCTGCTCCTCCAGGTAGGGACCTGGAACCCTGTCCCACTGTTTCCTCTCCAAATCTTGTACTTCTGTATCATACACTGATGGTATAACTAAAGTTGTACCCTTTCCTGTGAGGTGGAAGATTTGTTTTCTTCTCTCTCCCTGGTGTTTTTGAGATGGAGAATTGGTATGACACAATTTGTGGAGCTGAACCATGAATTTTGCTAGATTTATCCTCTTCTTTACAGCATTAGGTTTTTACAGGGTGAAAGAAGGAAGTGGTTTACTGAGTCACTTCAATTTTTAATTTTTTTAAAATTTTATCGCAACTACCAGTAATAACCACAGGGAAAACATACAAACATTGGGTATTCGATGTAAAGCTGTCTGTAGGAAAGGCTGCTCATCCCGAACGCACTGCCAGCGAGGCCACAGGCTGCCAGTAAGTGTCCACCTGGTCGTTTGGGCTGAGGGTCTGACTGCAGCATCTGCCAGAGAGCACATTGTGCTGCCTTCTCACAGTCTGGCTACAAATTCTGTGGATTTTTAATCATTTGCAGGGAAATTCTTAGGAGCAGGAGCCATGCATGGGAGTGGTGATAAATGGAGTTAGGAAGAGGACAGAAAATAGTTGTGCTTGCTGGGTTTTGCTACTCCTAAAAGCAAGCAGCTTGGGAACAGAGCTTTGAGCAAATTCCTTCACTGTTCTTGAAATGTACAGAGGTATCCTGGTGTTCCCAGTGGTTTTTTATCCTTTGCTCATTGGAAGTGTTTTTAGGGACACTATCTTGTCCCCACCCAGAACAGAGGATTCGTGGTTGGTTTGAAGATCCCATCACTGACCAGTTTTCTTTGTGCAGTGGGATAATTGGCAGTGACTGAGGAAGAGGACACTGTGACAGAGTAATTGAACGTGAAGCTGTATTTCCAGTGAGAGGAATAGAATTGTCCCACCAATACAGAGATTGTATCGCTTCTGGTACTGCTGGAGGGAGTCTTTATGTTCAGAAGTCAGTCACTTTTCCAGCAAACCAAGGCTATTATGGTACGGTAACTGTGCTCTTTTTGGTTTAAGGTGTTGTTCTATTCTAAGACTCTTAAGTGTGTTTTTTGTGTGCTTTAAAATATTATGAAAAATCTATATGAAACCACATTTTTATGTTTTATGCTGAATCCAAAAGTAATTTGTACAGCATTAGGGGAAGAGAGGGTGGCATTTCTATTTTAATTATTCTGAATGTCCAGGATAAATTACTTTCATTTCTTTTGCACTGTGAATTTTTTTTTTTCAGTATGGATTTTTCTGCTTGGATACAGATTATAGGTTTTAATAATTTTGAAACCAAAATGTATATACTTAAAAATTAAGATTTGTTTGAGTCACTAAAAATTGCACCTAGCTTGTGATTTTTAAGTCTTTACATGTATTCAGCTTTATTTTTTGTAGACACATGATTTACTTTCTATACTTTGGCTTAGAGAGTACATTAGTTCTTACATTAGAAACCATCATACTATAGCTTTCTGAGCTTTTAAGGGTGATAAATCTCTAGGTACCCACTGTTTTCTACCTTTCTTGGAAATGCTGGTCAGAGTATAGGACCAGTTTTCAGTATGTCTGACCCCCTGTGCTAGCTCAGGTGTTTTGTCTTTGCTCCCATTGCCTCCTCCCCTTTCCTCTGCATTTTCCCCACCTTGGTTTTTTTCCCCTGCAGTACAGACTGCATGAGGTGGCTGTGTGGTGTGTTCACAGGCATATGGACAGGATCATTGCTTCTTCTGGGCTGCTAAATTGACCTTCCCCCGGCATTCAGCTCATCTTTCTTCTTACAACCACCAGCATTCAAAGGTTCTGGTTGCTCAGGGTTGGATTGTCCTTCTAAAACACCAGTACTTGAAGCTGGAAAGTAGTGTCACCTACTGCTTTGGTGTTTGTTTTTGGTTGTGTGCCAGGAGGTGCTGGTGCATTCAAGCATAGGGAAGTTGTCAGGGTCACCAGCACCTCTTCCATCCTTCTCAAGGGGAGCGTACTGTCTTCCCTCCTTAGCAATCTAATGTCATTTCAGTGTAAGGGACACAAAACCTTGATGAGAAGCTTTTCTTTCTCTACTTGTAATGTAGCAGTAGTCACTTGAAAATTGTTTGTGAGCTGATAAACAGAGAGGCCAGGAGGATAATTCTTGGGCAGTCAACAGCGAAAGCATTTCATAGACTGCTGTGGTTCTGTTTGCATTTATTTAACCCTGATGAGTGACGTTTTGGAAAAAAATTAAGATTTCCTAATAGTCTTGGTCCTTCACTGAAAGGGCAAAGTCAGTCTGGAACCTGTTTTGAGATCTCTCACTAGTTCTCCAGCCAAACCAGGTCTCATCTGGTCCCATCTGAAACAGCTTAGTTGAACTTTCTGCACCCCTGGAAGGGCTTGCTGGTTCTCAGTGCACAAACCTGGCCATCAGAGCAGGTAATTCCTTACGGTGTCTCTGGGCAGTTTCCTTCATTTGCCACCCATTTTTAGGGTCTGCTTCTGTCTTTTTTTTTTGTTGTTGTTGTTGTTGTTTGTTTGTTTTTCTTTTGAACTTGAAGGCTTCTTCAGTCTTCTGTAGCATCTACTGGGGGTCTTCTGCTGGGAAAAGCTGGCATCCAGGGCTTTTTGTCCTCATTTCTAAAGGCATTTTATCCCACTACAGTGGAATAAAACAAACCTTCTTGACAATACCTACAGTAGTAAAGTGCAAGTAGAAATCAACTTGTTTAAAGATAAGACTTTTCAGTCTTCTTGTTTCAGGCTTAGGATCTTGTGGCATCACAAGCAAGGTGCTTAAATGTAAAAGGTGTATTTCTGACTGAGTTTGAAAATTTCTGTTGGGAAGAAGCTTTTCATTCCAAGACAATAAAAATTATTATGAAGAGAAGGCCCTGGAATTAGAAATGCTTGAGTTTTTCCACATGATCTAGGCTATGATAATTCATCTAAACTGTGACTTTATTTGGTTTAAACTCTCCCTTCCCTCCTCTTTTTGGTGGTGTTGGGGTTTTTAGTGGTTTTTGTTTGTTTGTTTTTGGGTTTTTTGGTGTTTTTTTTGAAGATGTTAGTCCAGGGAATACAGGGTCCATATAAGTAATTGCACCCATCTCAAAGCTTCAATTGCTTGCCAGCTGGTTTATCACTCATTTTTAAAAGAGCCTTATGTACAAATGTCAGGACAAAACTGATTCATGCTGTGTCACATGGTTTCTTCTTTGCACACCTACTCATGCATGGATCATCCGCTGATTAATAGCATACATTTTTGGCTATAATGCTAACCAGCGTCTTCAGCTGCTGCTCTGTCATTCCTCTCTGCACTCAGTTTGGCCCGGGTCAGAATGATTAAAGCATGTGTGGGTTATCCCGTACCTCCTACTGGCTCTGGAGAGAAATACTGGCACAGAGAAACAAGGCAGCATTTTCCCAGTAGAGGGAGGTATTGTAAAGCTCAAAGTAGGTTTCTGCTTGCTGGAGAAAAGTGTGCCTTTTGCAGGGCTTTTTTTTCTCGGCTGAATTTAGGAATTCGTGGAGCAACACATCCAGAAGAAAGACAAAAGACCTTGCCTCACGTTCACGCAGACAGATCTTCCCACGTTTTCTTTTATATTTTTTGATTGTCATTGGAATAGTATAGTTAAAATGAGAGCAGGGATCTCTGCCTTGCTTTGCTGAAACTTTGTGGGCCACCAGCAGTGGAGGTGGAGATGCCTTTGGTACTGCCAGGTTGAGAAATGACCTGCACACTCACAACAATAGACCCCTTGCCTTCCCTTTGCTCCCTCAAATCCCAAAGGACTGCAGTGGGTTGAGCGCGTCACTGCTCTGAAGAATGCTGAGCACACCACAGAATCACAGGATGGCTTGGGTTGGAGGGGACCTTAAAGACCATCTAGTTGCAACCCCCACACAACGGGCATGGACACCTTCCACTAGACCAGGCTGCAAACATCATGTAGTTTTTTACTGTACACTGTGTGGCAGGGACAGGCATCCGCAGAGGAGGTTTAACAAAACTAGAAATTGCCGCTTAATTGTGACAAACGCGCCTGGTCAGCTGGAGCATGGACAAATCCAAAGCTCTGCTTTGCAGTGTCCACACATATAGTTTAAGTGCCTCAGCACTTAGCCTAATCCACCGATTAAATATGCATGCTTCAGGATTGATTGATCGCTAAGTGGAACCGGGCAAGAAACATCAAAACAGATGTTGGAGTCACATTAGACAAGGAAGGAAACGTGTAATTAGTTAATTATTTAACTCCTTGAATCAACAGTTTGGTCTCCCAGGAAGCTTTGAAATTTTTTTTTTCAAGGTGTGTGTTCTTGGATTTGTGGCTTCCATGCATTTCATTTTATCCCTGCCTGCCCTAGCAGGGACCCATTGGTGCAGTACACTATTCCTTGACACCCAAACCCATCTGCAGGGACTCACCTCCACAACTTACTTCCTTCACTTGCTCCAGCAAATTCTTTGCTGTTGTACAAGCCTTTTCCTTTGCTTTAAAGTGTGCTTTTCTTCCAAACCTTGTGAAAAATGGTAGAAACCCATCTTGTACACAGTCATCTGGAAACTCATCCCAGTGATAAGCTGGGTGAGCGACAAGGGGATGGAGGAATGTCCTCCCCTTTTAATGTGCAACCACCTTTGAACTGTGTGCACACTTCTGATTATTTTTTGACTACTTATGCTGCCCTGAAAACAGTTTTGTCTATTGCTTTGAAAATCTTCAACTAAATTTAATTGAAATTTGATGCTATCTTCAAAGTTTGGAAAAAAAAATAAAACCAAGAATCACTAAAAAAACCACCAATGTTACTAAAATGAATAAAAGACCAAATACATCAATAAAGACTTTTCAGTGTGGAATGAGAGACCTAAAACTTCTTCTTTTCTGTTTTCTCTAGTTACTGTGCATTCTCTGCAATACAGGCTCATGAAGAAATTTACTGAATTTGAAGCACTTGGCTTTTTTTTTGTTATTCCTCAATTCAACACCATGTTTTACTGTTCGCATCCCTTTGAACATAGTGTAAAGTAACCAGTCATAACCTGTCTGTCTTAAAAGATTTTTAAATTGGAAAATTCTGCTGAATACCTACAGTCACTGGAGCAGCAATACTTTCACAGAAATTTAAGAAGGAGCACTGCAGGTCTGGCATATCAAGCTAAATGCTCTGTTGGGCTGCAGTGAAAAGTCAGCCGTGAGCCTTGTCCTACATAATACAGTTATTATTACTTGTGATGAATGGAGGACTGCATACTTTCTGTCTCAGTTCCGCCTTTTGCTTGTTAGACATGGGGGAATATTTTAATCTGCCAGAAGACTGATAACACTGTGCCTATCCATCAGATTGCAATAGCAACGTTAGCTCTCTCTGGGGGCAAGAGGAAGGTCAGTTGCATGAGGGGAAGAGTCACGCACTGGAAAATGAAGAGTAAACTTTCAAAGTACAGGACATACAAGAAGGCTTCATATTACTGGTAATAAGAAAAGCTGTGGTAACTTGGCCAGTCCTCAAAAATTCTGGTGGAATGTGAAAGGTCCAAATGGCCCCGTCCCATGCGAGAAGAATGTAATCTCTCAAAAAAGGAATTATAAACAGCAGATAGGGCCTGGAAGGTAAAAAGGGGTGTGGGGAGCAGGAGGCACTCTCAGGGGAAGTTCCTCCTGCAGATCCAGGTCCGTCTGAGTTGCTTTCTGGCAGCCTTTAAGCAAGTCAGTGGAGAAATGTCATTTGTGTTCTGCAGCATCTCTCAAAAACCTCTCCCTTATAACTTACATTTGATACTCAGAAGTTAAGGTTTGACTGTTTGGGTAAATTCAGGTTTGAAATCTCGTCTCATCTAAGTACTGGTGGATGATCCCACAGGGCAGAAAAGGAGTCTGGTTTGCATGTCTTCTTTTAGAAAGCTTTTAGCTTATTCTCAAAACCACCAAGAAAGTATTTTCTAAATCAGCTTAGACCCCTGTTGAAATTTTGCTGGAGAAACCTGTGAAATAATAACACAACGGAGCTAACTTCCAGGTCTTATTTTAAAAACCTAACTTTATATTGAAGTGGATTTGATCTGTGTACCAACTCATTTTTGTGCCTGGATTTCTTGTATTCCTTCAGTTTTTATCTTCTGTCTGGTGGTGTTTTAAATTTTTGTGATACTGGTTTAGTGCAGCTGTGGTTTTCAAGGACATCTGAATAAAAGCTGTTGTTCCATAGCCTGCCCAAGCACAGTGCTTGCTCTTGCAAATAAAAGTAAGTTTTAATGTGATGTGCCTCACACTAATGCAACTTGCAGCAAAGCTGTCCTTTAATTTTTCATAGGCTTATGTCATGTTTAATACAAAAGTATTCAGTATACTCTGGAGAGTCTTATTCACTGTAGTGAATAAGAATCTACAAGCACACTTGTAGGGAAGAGTTCAATTTCAATAGCTTACAAAGAGCTTCTTCACAGAAAAAAAATCTATGTCATCCCTTTTTAGATAATTAATATTATTATCTAAAATTGATCATTCAGACAAAGATAAATCATTGGTACACAGATATTTAAAGCAGAGTATAAACTTAGTTACGTATAAAAGCTGCTGTGCCATGAGCATCTGTCATCTGCTGTCCTTAACCTCCGCTCGTAACTGCATTAACTTTTCATTGAATTGCTGATTGACTGACTGCAGGGAATTGGCATTTAATTAGGTTTGAGCTTATCCTGCTGCATAAGGAGAAACAATTTTAAATACTTCATTTGAAACTGGAATGCAGCGTGTTTAGGCAAATGTTGTGACAATTCTTGCTTTTATTTTCTGAGTCTGGGAGCTTTAGATGTATACCTCTTGTTGACAGTTCAGTGCACGCAACCTTCTAACATATAAATCACTTTGAGTTTTTGCAGCCATTATCTATTTGGCGTGTTATGTCATTCCTTTTCAAAAACATTTTCTGTTATTTTTCCATTGCGTGATGTTTAATATTGTATGTTGATGACATTCCAGACTGAAGCACATCGATAGTATTATATAAAATTACCGTGTTTGTGTTCAGTCTGGTAATCTTAACAAAGTTGGTGTCATGTCATATACCCAGTATTATCTATGTTACACTTTTTTCTGTTACAGGGATTCAAATATACTCTTACATGAATTCTGCTACAAAATAAACACTTTAATAATGAACTGTGTAATTCATACCACATAGAACTTGTTTCCTATCCTAGTCAAAACTGTCCTTGCAGATTGTTAGGTTTCTTGGCTTTTATTAAATTCAAGCTCATTGAAAAAACACACCCGCCCCACTCACCACATAGAAGTAAAAATTCTGCATTAAGTTTTTGTTTATATGTGTCAAGCATAATGTCTAAGACATTGTAAAAGTTTTTCAAGAAGTGGTAAGCTTTTTTGAAGCCTCTTGAAATTAAGCATTTTATTTATTACTAAAAAATTACTGAGTGAGATGCAGACCTTGCAAAATTCCCCGCTACCCACCTTCCTGCCTTGCAGGAAGCCTTAAGCACTTCCATTCCTGTTTTACAATGACACGGGACACTCCGTCACTACAAGATGTAACAAATGGTTACAGCAGTGGTGTTTTGATAGCTGAGAGTAGAAAGAAAATTACATTGTGGTTTTCTTATGATTTTCAAGGTGGTTGGAAAAGAGGAATTTCTGACAAGCACAGTGCTCTTGCGTTTCCAAAGGAGTATTTTAATGCTGGTTACTGAAGTTTGTGGCACACTTTGCTGCCTTATCCTCCCCGTCAGGGTTTGCCAAGGTGCAACTCTGAATTTTCATAGCTCTAATGACTTTACTTTTGTCATAAATTATAGCGGGAAGGAGTTAACAGCTCACCGCAGCCCTGGAGATGTGTAAGAGCCGCCTGCTTTGCCCAGCACAGGGCAGGGTCGTGCCTGTCGGAGCGGTGAGGGCTGGAGGGAAGGGGGTGAGCTTGTCGCAGACATCCCTTAGGTGTGATCCAGTGATAAAAGGAAATGTGGTGCCCTTTGGGAGGGTGTGTACCTATGAGAAACAGGAAGCTCAGCGGCGGCTGCCTGCCCTGCCTGCAGAGGTTGGTCGCTCCGGCGGGCGCAGGTGTGCA
>VXBX01008450.1:233416-272790 GCA_013400415.1 Scytalopus superciliaris | reverse complement strand
CCCACCTTTAAACAAAACAACAACCCTCCAGGTAGAGGAATATGACGGCCTTGCAGCTGAAAGAGTTGTCACACTCAGGTCTGTACAGGAGGAGACGGGATCGCCCGGATAGCGTCCTGCCCGGGTCACACGAAGAGGATCTCAGGTGAGTGTGAATGGACGCGTGCTGCCAGGGCACTGAGCCCTTCCCTGCTGCCCGCTTGCTTCGGTGGTTTTAACAACAAAATGCAAACACAGCTCTGGAAAGTCACTGCAAAACACAGGCATCGAGAAGCAGTCCCAAAGCACTATGGAAAAAACCCCGAAGGAGGGATTACAGGAGCCATACAGCGACCTTGTCATTCTGGCAATGGTGTAACAGCCTTCCCTGACTCTGGGAAGGGCAAAAGTTAGCCAGTGTTTGCTTGTGGAAACTTTATGACAACCAGCATTGCAAGTAAATAAACTTTTCAGAGCCTGATAACTTCGCTTGGTGTGCTTTGAAGCTATTCCTTGGTCACCCAGATGCTGTTTGTTGTGCTGCTTCGTGGGGTGTTGGTGCAGTCCCTATGCCAGGCTGGTCTTGTGGAGCTGGGGCAGCTGCTGGGCTCTGCCTTTCTTCATGGGGGGTTCTTTGTTAAGGAAAGGGCTTTAGACAAAAGAATGCAGCAGGACCACTTAGTCTGACCTCCCTCAGGAAGGGTGACCAAAAGTCGGAAAGCCGCTTAATGTCTGGGATTTTCTTCCTGATGCCATGAGCCTTTTGAAAAGAATAACAGTGAATTTGCAAAAAGTCTCCATTTGGAGCAGGAAGATTAAAGAATTGTTTGTAACCTAAGTATGTGCAGACACCAAAAAGAAGAAAAAGAAAAAAAAAAAGAAAAAATGCAAAGGTGTTCTTCTAAGTGTGCTCGGAGTGAAAGCAATCTGTTCCCACTTCAGGCTCCTCAGAAAAGAAACCTTGTGTATCTGCAAACAAAAGCCTCGGTGGAGAGGAAGTGCTTCCTATTTCCTAATGCCTGTTTCAGTGTATTTTTAAATTATTTTTCCTTGGTGGTGGTTCCGCATCAGGCTGGAGTGCTGTGTAATTTAAAAGGTTTTTGTTATTGTGTCTTTGTTAACTGAGTTAAAAATTTCATAAGAAGGTTCATTCGGATCTGAGGGATTTGCCCTTTTTTTTTTAAACTAAGCACCTTAGTTAAAATTATTGTGGCAAAATGTATGATCATAAAATACTGAGATTATTTGCCTTGAGATATCAGAAGTATCATCTCACCTCTAGGAATGTGTTACCTTGCCGTTCTGACATGTGTACTTGGGATCTATCTGTAGTATTAATTCTGAATTGATTTTCTAGATGGGATTCTAATAGCAAGGCGAATACGTATTATATTCATATGACTGCAGATGGAAGAATAACCAGACTTAGAGTAAGAGATCTGCAGACTCGTGACTTTTTTTATATCTCATTTCTTTTGTACAAACCTAGCAATGAGAAAGAATAGATTCTATTTAGGGAGGAGAATATGCTTTTTAAAGCGTATTTTAAAGCATATAAAGAGTACTAGCTCTCTGTGGTTGTGTTGCTGTTATTAATATGTACATCCAAGATGGGAATAACACCATTTTTGGACTGGGTAGGAGGAAGGGATGGGTTGTCCACACCAGTATAAGTCTAGATGTGTTGATCTCCCAAGCCTCTTACAGTTAGAGATGAGAAATATGTGAAAAAAGGGATCAGTCTTGAGAAATAAAATCCAGGTTGGAGGAAACAGCAAATCAGGGCCCTTGTGCATCAGCTCAGGGCAGGGTGTTAGAGGTACAAGAAGGTGAACAGTTAGATGATGCTCCTAGAGCAGGGGGTCAACATGTACCTACAGCCACAACTTATCTTTTATTTGCTAATAGCTTAAGCTGGTTCTTATTTAAACTAAACCTTGCTCCTTCCTAATCCATTTTGTGATATTTCAGTGTGTTGCCAGGCAGCCTTATTTATCGTTTTTACTGCATTCCCCATGATAAAAGGCTATGGCATTATAAATACAAAATAATGTCATAACTACAGGGCAAAGAGCAATTTGGAACAGACAGAAAAAGCTCATTAGTTTTTTAAAACTGGAAACTTCTGTTTTTTTCCATATGTTCTCCCCAGTGACACTTAGATGTCTGTCCTTAGCAAATACTTTCAGGGTATCTAGAGTCCACAAGGAAGACAAGAGTTTTCCTTTATGTCTCCTGCTTGTCATCTATGGCTTTGCAATGCCCTCCCATAGTGTCTCTCTTCAGTTCTTTGTTCTAGTGCCTTTGTATTTTGTTTTACATACATATTAATCCACGTGTTAAATAATATCAGCCCTCGAGCAACAGTTCACTGAAAGCTGCTTTCTTGGTTCAGGTGTTTTCTAATCCTGAGCCAAAATGTACTCAGGATGCCAATTTCCTCAGGATACCCTGTGAGAATTTCTGTATCGGGGAAAAAAGCAAAATTTAAATTGCCCTTTCTTAAGGTCATACATTGGTATTTTCCAGTTTTCATTTTAGAGCCTTTTACACTTTACCTCAGTATGATATTTCTCTCTCCTGCTCTTTCTGGGGTCTGTGTCTCCTTTGGTGGCAGTTCCCTAGGATCTAGTCTGGGCTGTTGCTCTGGTAAGGCATGAAGAGCAGTAAGTAACCCATCAGGCATCTGCTTACAGCCCTTTTCCTTGGCTGCAGGCTGTCTTGCACTGCCTTTGTTCTGCTGCTGGAAGCACCACTGTGAGCTGGACACTGCTCCTTAGGATGGGAACTTTTATTGTCCCCAAACTGTAGCTGAGACATAGCCAAATGTTGGTGTTGTCAGTGCTGCAAAGCAGTTCGGTGGGGCTTAGCGCCAAAATTCTGGCTTTGCTCTTTCCTGGGAATGTCAGTGTCATTTGTCCTTAAAACACCTGAAATTACTAATAATTAGGGCGCTATGAAGCAACATACTGAAACTCCTAAATGTACACCAGAATATCGATTTATTACATACATTTAATTTTCCAGAAGCCAAAATTTCTTGAAACAATTGTTTTTACAGTATAAAAATAATTTTCTAAATTGTTTTTACAGTATAAAAATAATTTTCTATGTTGGCATAGCTTCGTGATAGGTCAAGCACCATAGGGCTTTGGCCTCTGCAACAAGATACGAAGCTTCACCTTCTGCATCTGTGTCCACTGATGTCAGTGGTTTTGACCCCCATTGACTAAGAGGTTTGACCCCCATCGTTGTCTTCCAGATCTGCTATTCAGTTAATGAGTCAGTGTCTATGCACATTTCCCTGTATTTTGCAGGAAAGATTGCAGGAATATAATTTGGCTCTTTCCATTAAGTTTTGTAGAAGTTTTACAGTAGAAGCTCCTAAACATATGTTTAAATTTAACAGAGGCTCTCCAAACACCTCTTGCTCAAGCACAGAGGTGCCAGCTCATCTCGAGGGGAACTCATCTCAGGCAGCTGTAGCTATCTGCAAGGCCTGATTTGCAAGAAGCAGAGCTTGTTTTAGTGCATGGATTTGCTTATTTTGCCCACCCAGTTGCTGTGATTGCATTGCCTTGCTTCTGCTGCCCTGCTGCAGTTTGCAGGCTGGGGCTCTGCTAGCTCAGAATCTGCCCCAGCTACCTCAGTGTTGCAGGTGGTACAGTGTGGTGGCTGAGCACCTGAGCTACCCCACTGACAGCAGTGAGGACCTGAGGGGGTGGGAACGACTGCCAGAGTCCATCCAGTGTAAGAGAGTGAGGGCATTTCAAGGGGATCCACCTATAGCTGTAAATAGAAAGCCCTAAGCTCAGCTGAGGTTGGGACCAGGGTGGGAGGGTAGGAGTCATCCCCCTCTTTTAGAGACCTAACCTAGGTCAGAGTGGGTTGTCTCACTTGTCCTCTCCACTCCACCTTCTCCTGGCATAACCCATGCCCAGGTTATGCCAGCGGCTGTGGTAAAGTGAGAAGAATCCCAGCCCTTGTCCTGACAGGACAGCACATTGATGGGGATGGGAAATTTGGCTTGTCTTTCTACCTCTCTCACTCCATTCATCACTTAAAAACCCCCATAACCTCTCTGACAGTCTTTTAATCTGCTGCTATAGATGTAATTGGTGCTTTACTGACCTTTTAGGGAGTTAGAACCTGCCTGCCCCATATAAGAGGTGGTCTGGATAGCTCATCCTTTTCTTGAATTTGCACAGTACAAAAATGTTCTTGGTTTAGACCTCAGCTGAGGAAGAGATGCTGAATGCAGACCTCTCTTACCCTGCTTGAGCTGAACTCACCAGCACATAGACCTTAATTATGAAGAATGCTCCCTGGTTGCAGAGTGCAAAGTGCAGGGGGATGCCTGGCACCTTCCTCTCTCCCGTCTGCAAGAGATACAGCAGTCATTGGAGTAAATGCAACATGCTTTTCAGAATGAAGGGGAAGACTTGTTCTTTTCCATCTATATTGATTTTGTGGGAAAAAAGATGACATCTCTGATGGATCTTATCTTGCCATGTCTTTAGAATGGCATGTAAAAAATTCTGACTGTATGCTGAGCTATTCTTTCTTGCTTTTCACAGCAAACAGGATGCAAAGGAAATTGTATGCATATGTTTATGATTAATCATTAGGAGTCACTTAGCAGCAGTGTGCTTGCTATTTTTGCTCTTTCCTCTTCTCATCCTATGGCCTTTGTAAAAATAGAATGATTCCTCTGAAAAAATTCATCCTGTTAATTTGCAAAGCTCAGTCCAAGGTCCCAGCAAAAGTTTTTTAGTCTTCTTTTTTACAATTACGCTTGAACTGAATTTGATCACTGTTGTCTGTAACTCTCTTTTCTAAGTCCATATGCATTCAAATGCCATTAAAAATGTAAAGAACTTTTGTAGTGGTTAGTCTCAAGCTTTTATCAAACAGTAAATTTTAGCATTTACAATAAATAATCACTGGCAAGCTTCCATCAGTGACTGTCAGTTACTCGGGTAGTTCACTGCTCTGTTCTCTTGTGCAGAAAGCACTGTAGATGTTTTCCACATTAATAGGTTTAAAGTATCTGCATTCCCTTTGCTCTCTGCTGCTGAAACTGATGGGTACATCTGCATGAGTAGGTGCAGGCAATCTTCTGCTGGATCTGTTCGGGCTCCCGCCTGCCTCTGCACATCGACTCCAGGCTGGAAGGCATGTGGATGTGCCCCAGAATTTCATGCACAAAGACTCCCTCGCAGATGAAGCAGGATACATAAGCACATTCTTACGTCCCACTGAGCCTTAGGGGCACAGGCTCTGCACAGCAAAGCTTGTAGGTGAATATAAAAAGAAACAAATGGATAAAATCCCCCCACCGGCAATGTGGTAGAGCTAAGTGCCTCTCTTTCTTCATGAGATACAGCATCTGGGAGTTGTGCGAGGTCACAAATCTCCTCAACCTGCCTTCAGAAACCCATGTGTAGCTGCCAGACAAGGTGTGCAGTTGTTTCCAGCCCTACATCTGCCATGCTCTTCCTAGGAGGAAGGAAAGAAGGTGCTGGTCAGGGACTGTCCGGGAAATCAGGGACCTTGTTGAGCTTTCAGATGCCTTAGGGAACTGAGAACATGGTAAGGCAGAAGGAAAAGATCCATCTGCACCTGTAAACATTCTTAAATTCGATTTCTATTGGTAGTGTTTCTTAATAGAATCACCAGTGTTAGTATTTATATAGCTGCTTCCTGTGAGTAGATGTTTCACTTGCTCACAGTGCCAGTGTCAGCAGGTGAAGCAGTAATTATTCCATGCATTAGTTAAAAAAGCCATTAATTTATTAAAGCAGGAAAAACTTGAAAATCAGTGTTAAGATACAAAAAATTATGCTTCTTCATTTGCTCTGGTTAAAAACTGCTGGAGTACTGGAGAGCTGGAACCTACAAATACCCATTTGAATCAGATGCTTAGGAACTCTGGATTAACTTTGGCTTGTCTGGTAGCTGCTCTAATTGAAGAAGGGATTTGTCGATGTAAATAGAACACAGAATTGTTACTATTAATAATAGTAACTTCCAGCCAATAAAAATATGCTTCATGATTATATTTTAATATTGGGATACTTAGAATTTGCATTGACCCTTAGTTTGAGATATCCAAATGACTAGAGGCTTTACTTTTCATTTGTGCTGTGCTTTTCATTGCTCTAGGGGTTAAAATAACTCCCGAGGAACACACCCTTTTTTGCTTGCCTTCTCTCTCACCTCGTCTCATGCATTTCATAACAACTCCTAAGCAATTTTCTTTGACTTGCTCACCCTGACTATCACCTCTCCTGACCCCAAATGACCAGAGATAGCTGCTTGAGTAACAGCAATCCAAGTAGTAACTACTGTTCCTCTTTAATCTATGATTTTAGTAAATCTTTAAGTTTCAATGATTATAGCTATTAGGATTTTCATTGCTCTTATTTACACCATTAGCTGACTAGAAGTAAGTTGTAAGTTTCTTTTGGTTTTGTTTTCATGTGTTATGATGATGCCTAATCAGAGGTGTTCTCTAAAGAAAATGTGTTGTGACTGCTCATTATTCTTCATTGTAATTGAGCTGTCCTTGGAATGAAATCTGTCACACTGAAGTGAATTCACACATGGGAGAGAAAAACTAAATTATGCCAGTGTTAGCACTTAATAAAAATTACCAACATGAAGGCACCAGAAAGAGCAAGTTTGAAGGCTGTAAGTTTGAGTTCCCTTTCTTTTCATTTTGCTTTTCTAAGGTCTCTGAGCTGTTCTATGAAATGGAAAGGTAACAGACAGTGTCCTCAAGAGGACCATAAGCCTTTTACATGATTCTCCCCAGGCTTGAGAACAGCTCCAACTTGCCAAGTATGTTGCTTCTGACAGTGGCCAAAAGCCACGTCTGTGATGCAAAGTAGAAGGAGAGAGTGGGCCTTTTATGGGATTTCCCTTGGTAGTAATCCCAGTTTGCCACAGCTGTGGCTCACATCCTTCCTACAGAGTTTGTGGCATTCAGTGGTTTTCCCTTCAGTTAACTCCTCTGGTCTTGCCTTGCACCCAGCAAGCTCGGGACATTTCCCAGGGCGCTCAGTGCTCTGAGTTTTCATGTGTATTATTAGTAGACAGGATTGTGTGTTATTTTTTTTCTTTGCTTTATTTCTCATTAGGCTGCTGTTCAGTTTTCATCTTTG
Organism: Scytalopus superciliaris; assembly: GCA_013400415.1. Lineage (NCBI taxonomy): Eukaryota > Metazoa > Chordata > Aves > Passeriformes > Rhinocryptidae > Scytalopus > Scytalopus superciliaris. The sequence goes on along the minus strand of VXBX01008450.1, from coordinate 265,645 downwards.
TATCTGCCAGATTCGTAGAAACTTCTGATTTTAGGTAGTTCTTGGCAGAATTCTGAAATGATGGCTTCATATATAACATTCTGTGAGCAGTGTTTTTTGATGACACTGCTCCACTTTGCCAGCAGATTGTAAGTCATCCTGTGATATGTCTTTAAATATCTAAGAGGTGAAGCTTTGAGATCTTTTGGAGCCTTTTGTCCAACAAAAGAAATTTGGTTTGTGACTTTTCCCTGTAGCTTTTCTGCTATTTCTGTCTGCCCTAATGGCCATGATGAAGCTAGAAGAAAATTAATTAAAAACTATTAATTAGTCTCAAAGGAAGTAACATACCGGCAGACACAGGTAGCAATACCTGGCAATGTTTCTTGGCTGTGACTTTGAAAAGGAAAGATTCAGAAGATTCAAGCTGCTCCAACAAGGAGTGAGTGGACAAAGGTGAAGGGAATGTGAAATGAGATTTGTCTTTTCTAGCATGTTACATCACATGTGCATGGCACACTCTTCATAGATCATAAAGTTCTTGATCCTGAGCTGAGTCTACCTTTTGACCTCTCTTTCTGTGCAGCTACTGGACTCCCACTTGGAGTCGTGACTCAAGACTGCCCTGTCTGGTCCCCTTGTTCCAGCATGGAAAGTTTGCATTGGAAGTTGTTTGTTCTGCTTGATATTTGGCTTTTCAGTTTTTGTTTTGTGCATTTGACCTCACTGTCCTCATAAACTGAAGCATACACTGTATTTCTGATATATAAAAAATCTGCTCCTTATACGTACTTTTTTTAAAGGACACAGTTTTGAAATAAGTGCAGCTTTGAAATAGGATAACTCCATGAGTTACCGAACTGCAGGTCATGAATTCTGCCCAAAGTGTACAAATAATTGCTTAGTTTTAAACTACATTGCTTTCTAAAGCTAATCCTCAGATTACACCCACTTCTCCATCATATGTAGCAAAACAGAAGGAGGCTTGGCAGGGCTTGAAGCCCTCTGATTGAAAGCTCAAAATGCCTTTGTCTTCCCTTTTCCTTTTGCATCTGTTCTTTCAAGCAAATAACCCGTGCTGCTCCTTCAGATAGTCCCAACAATATGTTCTTGTGAGGGGTAACTTGTACATCTTCCCTCACAAGCGTTACTATAACCATCTACTGCTTTTTACTCATTGAGGATTAGTCACTTATTGAGGTGTGTCCTGGTTCCCCATATGAGTTCCTCAGTTGTTCTTTCTCTGAGCAGGGAGAGCAATCAGGATTGGTTTCTTGCTGTACTGTAGTATCAGTTGATGACATGATAGCATCAAGGGCAGTGAGGGTCATTTGGGATGTGTATTCAGTGTTGCTCTCCTGCCCTGGCCTGGGGTACTGTGTCTGGGAATTCATTAATCATCGTACCCAGTCTGTGGGGGAACAGGGAAGGATGATTTTCCACAGCCTTTCACCCCCTTTTCCTCCTTCAAACCTGTTACAACACCTTTTGAGAATTTTGAATTCCCTTTGGATGTTAAAGAAAGCATGGTTTTGTTGCTAAGCCTGCCAGGTCTCCTCAGTGTGGTCCACACCATGTTTTAGAGTCAAGAAAGATTTCTAGGAAGGTCATTCAGAGATCTGCCCTGAAGGTGGATGGTCATGAGTGGCATGGAATATGAGGGAAAGTGGGCCAGTTTTGGGGGGAATTCTCTGTTCCAGTGGTTTGGAAGTTCACCCCCAAACAACTACAGGACCCTGTTAAAGTGACAGAATATTTGCAAGGAGAATGCTGTGGCAGTTCCAGAATGGAGCAACTTATGTGTGTTGGGCCCTGGCTGCTATTTATGGAACACTGCCCATCACTAGACAGCACCCTCAGGGAGAAGGAGGAGGAAAGCAGACCAACAGGCACTGTGGCCATTCAAACTGCAGCTAAACCAGAGGAACAACCTGTGCCAGTAGCAGTTGCCCCTATGCAGAAGAAGAAATCCAAGACCAAATCAGTTTGCATTGTGAGTGTGAAGAGGAAGCAGGGCCTTCAGAACACGAGGAAGAGACAGGGCCCGTGATGATCACCAGATCCCTATCCCTGGGTGAGCTGTGAGATACACAGAATGATTTCAGCCACTGGTTGGGAGAGCCCCCGGTGACCTTGGGCTGCTCCAGTGCTGGGATATCACAGCCCACGATATGAAACTAGACGGTAGTGAAGCCAAGCAACTGGGATCCCTGTCCCAGGGTGTGGGGCAAGGGGATTTGGGAAGAGGATAGAAACTCCCAGCCTCTGGAGGCAGCTCCTGTCAAGAATGAAGGAAAGGTACTCTCTCAAGGATAATCTAATAGTGCATCCAAGCAGGTGGAATGCCACACAGAAAGTGTCCAGTAGCTGTGAGAAGTAGCTGTGCTGGAGGTAATCTATAGGAATGCAAATAATGAGCAATCCCCTGTAGATCCAGATGAGGTCCAGTATACACAATCCATGTAGCAGAAGTTTGTACAGAGCGTACCATCATCATGTGCCAGCTCATTGTCATTGATGTCAATGAAAGAAGGAGAACAAATAGTGGTTCAGGTGACCACCTGACTCCAGCAGTATGAAGCTCATCTTTTTTGTGACCTGTGACCATGAGGTAATGTGTGGTTTTACTTGCATGACCATGGAGAGGACAGGAAATTGGGATGGAAAACCCACCTCTGCCCTAGAAGCACAGGTTGAGAGGAAGCTGAGAGAAGAACAACCATCACAGGAAATTCTTCAAGGATAAGTGCTGCTCCAGTTTCCGGTGGAAAAGTCTTCAGGCAGAATAGAAGGGCTGATGTTATTTCCAGTCCTTCTGAAGGAACCCCCCCAGATTATGCTTACAAGAAGTGAGCAACAAGTACCATGAGCAGAATTAGAGGGGCCCTGCCTCCAGCCAGGTGAAGGAAAGAGGGAATTGCATCTGTTGGACTGTATGGATCCAATGGCCTGGCACATCAGACCCACAAGAGTATAATGCTTTAGTCAACACTGGCGCACAGTGTACCCTGATACCATCAAGATATGCAGGGGCAGAATCCATCTCTGCCTCTGGGATGACAGGGGTATCCCAACTGTACTGAAAGCTGGAGTGAGCCTGACCAGGAATGAATGGCAAAAGCAATCCATTGTGACTGGCCCAGAGGCCCCATGCATCTTTGGCATAGATTACCTCAGTATTTCAAGGACCCAAAAGGTCACCATTGGACTGGCCCAGAGGCCCCATGCATCTTTGGCATAGATTACCTCAGGAGAGGGTATTTCAAGGACCCAGAAGGTCATCATTGGGCTTTTGGGATAGTTACTGTAGAGACATAGGAAATTAGACAGCTGAATACTTCGCCTGTCTCTCACAGGACTCTTCTGCTGTGGGACTGCTAAGGATTGAAGAACAACTGGTACCAGTCACTAACCCAGTAGTGCACCATTGACAACACCACACCAGCTGCGACTCCACGATTCTTATCCATGAGATGATTCATGAACTGGAGAGCCAGGGAGTGGTCAGCAGGACTTGGCCACCCTTTAATAGTCTCTCATACGGACAGTGCTTAAGTCCAATGGAGAGTGGAAAGTATTGTGACTGAATGAAGCCGCACCACCCATGAGTGCTTCTGTGCTGGACATGGTGGAACTTCGGTACAAACTGGAGTCCAAGGCAGAAAAGTGGTGCCACCTGGACAAGGATAACGCTCCAGAACACTTGCAGTGAGCTTGAACAGGAAATCCCAGTTGCCCTAGGATCTTGGAGGTCATCACAAACTGGCCTGAAGATTAAAATTTCATATCATCATCAGAACAGGAGGAGGAGCAGGTGACATCCTGAGAGACCCCTGAGGTAGCAGAAAATGAAAGGTGATACGCTGTCTTCACTCTTGGTTCCTGCTGTATCACAGGGACAAATAAAAAATGAAAAGCTGCTGTACAGAGCCCTGTGCAATGAGTTGCAGAAGCCACTGAGGGACAAGGTGGATCAAGTCAGGTTGCAGAGCTTAAAGCCTTTCATCCGGCTTTAGATATCATTGAACGAGAGAAATGGCCAACATTCTACCTCTACACTAACTCATGGATGGTGGCAAGTGCTCTGTGAGGGTGCCTAGACTGATGGACAAAGACCTATTGGCAGTGCCAGGAAAGACCTGTCTATGCTGCTGAATTGTGGCAAGACATCGCTGCCCAGGTAGAGAAGTTGCCTGCAAAAGTATGTCATGTAGATGCACACATACCCAAGAGTTGGGCTACTGAAGAACATCGCAACAGACAGGTGGACTGAGCTGCCAAGATTAAAGTGTATCAGATGGATCTGGACTGGCAACACAAGGGTGAATTCTTTCTGGCTTGGTGGGCCCATGATGCCTCAGGTCATTAGGGAAGAGATGTAACATGCAGATGCACTCATGATCAAGAGGTGGACTTAACTATCTCCCAGGGTATCCATAGCTGTGAAATGTAGACTGCAATCAAAGCAGCCAAGCGGGTGAAGCCTCTGTGGTGGGGTGGACAATGGTCGAAATATAAATATGGAGAGGTGTGGCAGATCAATTACATCACACTCCTGAAACACTCCAAGGTAAGCACTGTGTGCTGATGATGGTGGAGACAACCACTGGATGGCTGGAGATGTATCCTGTGCCTCATGCCACTGCTTGAAGCACCATTGTGGGCCTTGAAAAGCAAGTCCTGTTGTGACATGGCACTCCAGAGGGAATTGAGTAGGACAATAGGACTCATTTCAAAAATAGTCTCATAGACACCTGGGCTAGGGGGCACAGGATTGAATGGAGCTTGGTGGTTCTGATCATGTCTCTTCAGGCTTGAAAAGGTCATTCTTTTCAGGATGTGTCTCAGAAACATTTGATGTGCAGCCCCTAGTATAGAGTAGCTGACATTTTTTTATTTTCCTTAAATTGGAAATAAGTCTATAAATGTTGTTACATGAAATGCGTCAGTGAAAATGCATCTTTAAAATGTATAGAGTTGGAAGAGTTTGGATACAGCATATTTTCCATAGTGAAGTATACATGCAGTCAACTACACAGGGTTCAGATTTTAATAACCAGTAGTACACTGTGTCTCATGCAACACAAACTTACAGGAGATCATGAGCTTCTTATACATGATACTGCATCTTTTGTTGCTTTGTTTTAGCTGTCTGCATAGGATTAAAAAAATAGTAGGGGGGAGGAAGAGGTGATTGTTTTTAAAGATATCCAGTATCTGTACACAGAAGAAGTCATTACTTGATTTACTCGAAATGTGGCTTCATTTGGTAATGTTTGTAACTAGCAGGAAGAAAACACAAAAGTTTTTTTTAATTTTACTTAAAACAGGAAAGTGCTATAGTCAGGTATTGCTCTCCCTTTCTACAAATTCTGTCAGAGGCTGATTTTTCACTGTGCTTGAATGGTTGATAAAACATTGTGTGGGAAGGTGCTGCTTACCTGTCTATTCCAGTTATATTTACTTCCTTATGGAGAAATGGAATGTGAACCTTCTCTATTTGCGGAGACCAAAGCATTTTTGGACATGTTTATACTAGAATAAACTTGTATTGAAGTATATTAAACATCTAGAGTTGCCTTTTTGTTTGCCCTGTTTAAACTCCCACCACATAAGCTTAATTATGCTTTTTGTGGTAAAGACTAAAGGATGACACTTTTAGGAGCACTCAAAATTCACCTGGTTTTTATTGCAGTGGTTTCAATATGATTTTTCATAATTTTCAATAAAAACAGAAGTTAGAGCAGTGCTGGGCACATGTGAAAGTCCTACCTGTAATGTGTGTTTTTATTATGAAAAAGATTTATGCCTTCTTTCAAACTGCCTTAGGGGAGACCAGCTTAGCATGGAAAATATTTTATTGCTTAAGAGATAAACAATTGCAGCAACCAGAACCCAAGAGTGCTTTTAGTTTCAATTAAAAAAGGGCACAAAAGGTCAATTAGTGCTCTAAAACGTTGATGCAGAAATCAGAGCAGGGCACTGTGAGCCCAAGCATATTTTGCAGCCAAATTTCTGTTCTAGTTGTTCTGTACTCTGCGGGTGAGAGGCATTGCATGGCATCTGTTAATGCATGGTTCAAATGAAATCACACGTACCTGTGGGGGAAGCGGAGGGAGGCACTGGGATTACTCATTCCCCCCTGGCATGTCCCGATGGGCCGTTTGGCCCCCTGACAGCGCCAGTGATGCAGTGATATTTCACGGTGGCACGGGTGGGTTGCCGAGCAGCAGCTGCCTTTGCCAAGCACCTTGTTTGGAGCTGTGACTGCTCAGCATGTCTATTTGTGGCATGGATGGAAATGCTCAGCGGGGCTGGCCAGCCACTGAGCCTTCTCTGTAAGAGTCCCCATCTTCCTCTGGCAGCCACCAGCACAGGCAGCCAGATTTGAACCCTCTCCAGGAAAAGCAGCGCCGAGTGAGGCGGCAGTCATCCTTCAGCAGTGATTAAGCAGTGCCGCTATTTTTGCTATTGTTGTCCAAAGCCCTTCTCCATAACCACGGTGGGACACTTCTCCTTCACCCTTCTGCCATTTCCTTCATCACCTTCCCTACCATCAGTTTTTGTTTCTGATAAGATCCTCAGTGCGCCAGGGGCAGACTCTCTGTCTTTTCCCTTCCTAATATCTTTTCCAGTTAAAAACCCGTCTTCTCCCTTTTCTCTTCTCCATAACACTGTGTCTTTAACAACAGGCTGGTATGGTTTGTCCCAGATCCCAGGGAATGCCCATGGGAAGTTGCTGCTGCAAATCAACGGCCCCTTACATGCTTCCCACTCCCTGTGGATGGCTTCTCCTCAGGGTAACCTAGAATTCCCTAATGAAAATGCAGTGTATTTTTAACGATGTATTTCAGATCTTGGCAGCATGCCTCCTGCAAAAGGACAGAAAAATGGCCAGCTGGGCTGGATTTGTAGATTACCAAACCTTCACAGTAGCAACTATGTTTTGCCGAAGTAGCAGAAAGGCCATTTTTAAGCTCCTGTCAGGCTGTTTTCTTGCTTAGTGGAAAACACTGGGAGCCATTTCACCAGCCGCAATGGTAATATGCCTGGAGAACCAGGCAGCTTCTACTTATTGCACATAGGGAGTCCTATTACCTTACAGGACTGCCTCTTGTAAAAAGGCTTTTTGGATGGGCATCTTACTCGACTGACTTGCCATCCCACTTGCTTTGCTATGGCTGCACAGAAGACTGCACAGCAGCAAGCTGAAGAAGCAAGCAAATACATTCCTGTTGACAACAGAGGACATGAGGCAGCACAAGTGGCTTCCAGCCACCTTGGTCACCTGTGGATTTCATGTTACTGCAGGGACTGTAGTAGTTCACCAAGAGAAAAACTTTACTGGGCTGTCTCGACTTGTAACAGCAGTCTCCCAGGAGAATTGCAGGTGATCTGGGACAAAATGCAGGAAAACAGTTGAGAAATTGTTGAGAAAACAGCAATAAGGGGAAGAGACAGACTGACTTGCTGTTTCTTATCTTAGTAGCCTGGTGCACCTGCACTAATCCTGGATGAATCAGCATGTATAGTCCATTGCAGTCAGTCTCACTGGAGTCATTTACACCCACAGAAGCTCAACATTGATCTGTGCAAAAAGTGTTGGGAAGCAAGGTAGAGAAGAGGAACCAGCATCACTATGCCTGCATATCTGTTGGCAAACACTGCTCATTTTCATCACTGGTGCTCCAGTGGATGCAGAAACCTTTTGTTCCAGGGCTGTTTTCCTGCAACAGTGTTCTGGCAAGATCTTTGTGGCCTAGGGCTACAACCTGAGCATCACTTGATCTGAAGCTTGCCCCATAACAGATAAAATTAGGGTTTGAGCTAATGCCAAGCTATGTCAGTGGTGTGGGTGCAGCCTCCTTAGCCTGTTACAGCTTGTAACTCCTGGTAGCTCTGGTGCAGGATGCATAATCACACCTACAGATAGGTAAATATGCAGGGTCATGCTGCCTGAGTCCCACCTACACAGGGAAATAGATTGCCCAGGGGTTGCTTCTTGTTGAGGGGAAGTGAAGGAAAGACACCTGACCAAACCCATCCCCCGCAAACTCGGTAGCAACAGCAGCACAGGGCTGTGTTGGCCAGGCCATGGGAAGATGGCTATGTGCAAGCTCAGGCCTGCATGGAGAGTGGTGTGGGGGCTGCTGTACACTGACTGAGCAAGCTGTCCCTACCAGTGATGAGAGACATGGCCAAAACTTGTCATCAGCCAGAACCTCTATAGTAGGTCCTAGGAAGGTAAGGGTATATTAAGAAGTTGTAGCTTTGACTGGACCTTCTGTCATATCCTGTAACAGAATGAGAGCAAACAGCCACAAGTTGTGCCATGGGAGGTTTAGATTGGACATTAGGACAAATTTCTTCATGGAAAGGGTTGTTAAGCACTGGAACAGACTGCCCAGGGAAGTGGTGGAGTCACCATCCCTGGAGGTATTTAACAAGTGTGTAGATGTGGCACTTGGACATACGGGTTGGTGGTGAACTTGGCAGTATTAGTACTTCACTACTAAGTGGTGCACAACACATTTTTTAAATAGAATATAAACATGAAATAATTGCAATGTTAGAAGGGCATTCTGTGGTGAAAGAATAATTATTTTTCCATCTTTCTTCCTAGCCTTGCTTTCTCAGTTCTTTAATATCTCTGGTAAATTACTTCAGTAAGTGTTCTTACATTAGATAGTCCTAAATGTAGCATGTCAATGGAAAGAAAACTTCATTTTTCTTCCTTCGTGTATTGCCATTGTAGCATCCCTGGCAGTTTGGTTAGTGGCTTGTGAAGCACAACAGAAACATAACTATCCTAAAGCGTCCCTACTCCAAAGTGCTGACAAGAAGAAAGATGCATATAGATAAATTCAGCACATACGAGAGCAGAAGACACAAGCGGAACATTAAAGGCATTTTTTCAATATAATTAATATACTGTAGCATTGAAGCAGTGTTTACCTAGTGACAGGAGTCTTCTCTTTGTGCTTTCCACTGCATGATAAAATATTGTTTGAATCCACCTCCACTCCCCCTCAGCAGAAAGTAGCTGTGAACAAGTTTGGTGGTGAACATATTTGCTCAGATAGGTTACTCACACCACAGCTCTCCTGGGCAGCTTGTGTCAGTAGCCAGCAGCAAAGACAGTCTCCAGCATCCGAGTTCACATGAGGGCCTGGCAGGAAAATGTGCTCCTCTGTGTACAGCCAGCCTCAGTAAATCACAGTGTGACAGGCTCACCACCCCACCACTGAACTTTTAACTTGAAGCTCTAGCAGGGCACTGAGTAGCTCTGGCTACATGACACGGAACTGTGAAAGTAAATCACTTTGCTGGGAACAGGGGGAAGTCCAGCATACTGTCCTGCAGGCTTTGCCTACAGCTTCTTTGCAGTATAAGCACAGAATATATACACTCAGGAAAGCAATCGGAGAGAGATGGACTTCCAGCACAGAGCTCACCCATACCCCATCCCCGAGGATGAAGAACTTGCATACAAGGTCACTCCTGATGCTCACAACTCTGCCGGAAATGAAGGCGAGAAACCAGTGTCAAAATTGCAACGTAGGCACAGTGAAATAAAACTCTACAAAGAGTTTTGTGACTTTTATGCAAGATTGTAAGTTCATTCTGTTCGGCTTTGGGGCATAATTGCAGTGACATTGCCTGTGTATTGTACTTACATATTTTATTATCTGAGATCTGGACAGGCTGTACAAGCTGTTCTCTTATCCAGCCTTTGCCACTGTTCTGCTTGAAATGTTGCCAGTTGTAACTGTTAACTAAAATCTGAATTGTTGCTTTAAATTTCATCATTAATTGCATCAGAAATTTTTATCAGCAGTTAAAATGGGGTTGGAATTTGTCAAGTAGTCTCTCTGCTTTCAGGTTGTTTGCATGTTATTTTGAGCAAATGGATAAACTGCTTCATTAATGCAGAACTATTACATACATCACTGATTTTACATCTATGATGTGTTTCGAAGTGAAGCACTTTTGTGTATGGAGGAGGAAAGCTTTATGTTTTCACTTGGTTTTGAACTTTGTTTCATGTTTTTGCTTGGATTATGCTTTATGTATGCCAGTGCTTGACATCTTTAGTGCTCAGGCACTGATGAAGTGATGAAGTTTCTGCTGTGATTATTCTTCATTTAGATTGATAAGCAGGATGGGGAAATTGACTGAAGTTCAGAGTTTGTATGTATAGCCACTGCAGTTTGTCCATGGGTCTGGTCTGTCTGTTATGGTTATGACCATTATCCATCTGATCTTTGTGTGCAATCTGCCCACTTGTTTCACTGGGAGGGCAGTGGATGTTTGGGTAACAGTTACTGTTTTCCTCTTCTGCAAAGATCAAGAGAGAGAAAAAAAAAGTGCCAGCTAATAATAACTGGTCAGATGTGACCTTGTGCAGGGCTCTTCTGTGAGATAGTGTAAGATACAGATAAAACACATTCCATTTTCAACCATGTGCTGGGTGTTTGCTTGCTCCCTTGGATGGTGCGCAGGAAATTATTTCAATTCCTCTTGAACCTGGTGGGAGTCAAGAAGTCTTATCCCCTTGTGGGGATAAGAAGGAAGGCTTGGATCTTGCAGAGGACTGAAGACTCTGCACTTACATGATAGCTGTATCACAATGTATGCATGTGTGCACACGTGTCTAATAACCCTCCAGATAGATGTTTGAGTCAGTGATTTTGTCAGCTGAGATCACATTGTAATAAAACTAGACTATTGCCCTATGTTTGCTCCCTGCTATCACATGGTATAAGGTATCACAGAGGTGATCCTGAAAGGCATAGCTTTGAGAAGCTAGATATGAGTTTCCTTGTCAAAGGAAAAACCAAGAGAGCCTTTTTCTGGCTTTAATTAACTGAAACACAGCTGTACTGTCTTCTGCAGATATGGACACAAACCCCGTGAAGTAGCTAAATCCTGTGATGTTTTGCAGCTACCACACTGCCACTGTTTGGTCCTGTGCCTTTGTGTGTTTGTGCCTAACACTGCCATTTGATTTTTATTTTTTAAATCCATGGTATGGGTTTGCCACCTTGTGTTGGGCTGTGTGTGGGTTGCAGTGGGGCAACCAGAGGATTCCCACCCTCCCCCTTGGCCCTGGAGTGGGCTGTGAGTTGGCACATTGTGAGCTGAGCTCACTGAGATGAACCCTACCAAACCAATCAAAAATCCCATGACTTCAAACTAAATTTGTAAAATGACTTCAGGCTATGCAGAGGGGATAGTTGTTTACCTACTCTGGTTGCTGTTAATATCTGCCAGACTAGATACTGCACACTCCTTCATATTGTTTATTTAGAGCTTTGAACTCATGCTGTTACATATATATTTTAGAATTAGGAATTGGTTTAGAATTAATCATTTATGGTTTCCTGTGTTTTCCAATCCTCAGTTCCTGTTAATATTTTCCCTTTTTTTCTGTGATTCTAATGTATTTCATAATTTGCCCTTGTTATCTGTAATTCCAATGTATTAATAATTTTATAGTAGCTTGAATTGCCTGTCTTTTCTCATAATAAAAAGCCTGTAAATGTATCTGTAGTAACAACATTTCTGTTTGTTTTTTTTTTTTAATTACTTAGAGCACATCACAAGCATTTTATTTCTAAAGAGTTTGCGAGCAGGGGGAAGTGGTAGCTTTATTTCTGAGGGGATACCACAAGCCACGTAGTCCACTGAAAAACTTGTGTCGAGCAGCCTCACGTTAAGCTGATGCAGTTTGGCATTGGGGGTTGGGGGGCAGAAAAAAAGACCCACAAGCAGCAGTCTTGCCTATTTAGGCTCATTTTCTTCTTTTTTTCCCATGACAGCAACATGGCGAACGCGCTGGCAAACGCCATCTGCGAGCGCTGCCGGGGGGGCTTTGCCCCCGCCGAGAAGATCGTCAACAGCAACGGGGAGCTGTACCACGAGCAGTGCTTCGTCTGCGCCCAGTGCTTTCAGCAGTTCCCCGAGGGGCTCTTCTACGAGGTAAGCGGGCCAGAGCACCCCCCACCTTTATCTGGTGCCTTCTTTCCCGTGCCAGGATTAGATACGGGCAGATCGACGGCTTAGAAAGTCCCATGGCAAGAACTGGGCTGTGAAAGGGTATGCCCAGTAAAGGGAGGAAAAAGTGGAAGCATCTCTGTGCTAATTTGGAGGACATCAGTGTGTATAACCTTATTGAAATGTGGAGCCTAATGTTATCAGAGCTGAGAAAAAGCTGCTGGAGATTTCTTTTCTCAGTGCAGATTTTTTTTCCCTGAAATTTGTGGATCTGATGTATCCTGCCAGAAATACATAGGAAGAACACTTCTTAGAGGAGAAAGTCATTCAGAGGGAAATCCTGGCATCCAGTGAGCCATAGGAGGCTTATTGCTGAGTTCAGTGAGGCCAGCTTGGCTTGTGAAAAGAGATGACCTGTAAGTCTGCAGTGCTGAGATCAGAGTGTGGAGAAGCCAAACCAGATGGGGACTGTGTAGGGTCAACTCTAAGTTTAACAGACTGGAGCATCCAACATTATCAATTCTTAACACATTTTCAAGGGTTAAAACCTGCTCCCATTCATATTTCTCAGGTCCAGGTCAATTGCCCTTAGCTCAGACGGGTATTTTGGTATCAGTGTAATTTTCTTTTCCTATTGTGGGGATTCAGGATGTTACTCAGCACAGTGGCTTTAGTGAAAGCTTTAGACTGGTTTTTAAAATACAAAGTGATTGGTATAAGGAACAATAGATGGTGTGAGACAGGGAATTACTGTCTGAAAGATAAGGTCCCCACTCAAGTAGCTCATACTCCACCTTAGGGTAGCAGTTACAGGACTTAGATCATACTGTGATCTGAAAAGGAAGGTGAACAGCATGTTAAAAGCACAAGTCTGTGCTCTCACATACAGGGACCATCCTTGTGGCAAGAGCACAACAGTTTATCCTCCATAGAAGCTTTTCTAATTTTACAGAGCTGTGTTATGTGGTGATGAGGAGAGGCTAAGGGAGGAGTGTGGATTGGAAAAGAGACTGTCAAAGGGGATTCCTGGGGATTTGCTTTTTCTTACCTTGTTTGAGGATCAAAAGACTTTTCAGTGCTGCAGGGATAGTCTTGCACAAATTGTGGTAAATAAGCCACTAATGTTCTGTAAGACATCAAAAGGTGAGCTGCAAGGCAGAATTAATTAAATAAAAACAAAAGAACACCCCCTAGATACTTAACAGGTTGATTTACGATTGTTAATATATACTGAGCTGCTGCCTGCTTGCAGGTATGGTAGAGTCCATCCTGACGTGTTAAGACCTGAGGCAAATGTAAAGTGATACAGATGTTTCAAAACTAAAATATTTGTAATTGTGTTAATAAAAGTGTCTTAAACCAGTATAATGTGTTTTCTCTTAATAATGAGTACTTTATTCGTTCTTTTTATGACTCAAAAAGAAATGAGACATTCCAGGGACCTCTTTCAGAATGCTGAATGGTCTTTTGTTAAAGATAAAAGTTTGAGAAATCGTGCCCTAGGCAGCTATCTCCTAGGGAATGAATGGACCAGGACTGCAGTGGAGAGAAAGTCTTACTTTTGGACCTGGTTCAGAAATGTTACAATCTCTCTCCCTGTTGCTCATGGGTGGCCATACCTGAATCTCTGTGGCAGAGACAAGTATCCTAGTGGTGTTTAGATATATCGGATGTAAGCATTTTGCTTCCTATTGCTACCTTTTTAAGATTCATATTCATGATGGCTGGTCTTTAGCACTCTCTTACTGAAATGTGCTGCTCTCAAAGACAGTAAGTCAGAAGTGAATGCCAGTTTATCCTCCTGGGAATGAAAATTGCACTGTCTACTAAATGTCTTTTGGTCAATGTTGCTACGGGTCTTTTTGAGGCTGGGTAGCCTGAGAAATGCTATATAGAAAGTGAAAAGTTTCAGTTAAGCATAGACACTTCTTGCCACAACTATTACAGAAGTAAAATAACATTGGAAAGGCTGAGGGAGCTGGGCCTGTTCAGACTTGAGAAGAGATAACCAAGATGAGACCTCATCAATGTAATATAATTATCTGAAGGGAGGGTGTCAAGAGGATGGAGCCAGGCTCTTGTCAGTGATGCCAAGCAACAGGACAGGAGGGAATGGACAGAAACTGATGCACAGGAAGTTCCACCTGATCACGGGGAAGAGCATGTGCAGGTGACCACGCACTGAAACAGATTGTGCAGAGAGGCTCTGTTATCTCCCTCACTGGAGATATTCAAGAACTGTCTGGACACAATCCCATGCCATGTGCTTTAGGATGACCCTGCTTGAGCAGGAGGTTGGACCCAATGACCCAGTGTGGACCCTTCCAACCTTACTTACTCTGTGATTCTGCCCTAAGCAGAAGGTGGGCTTAGGTTGGCCATTGCTCAGGAATGGCTGACAGTGCTCTGAGGATTTCAGGTAATCTGTACCACTGTCAAGAAAAAGTGACTGGAGAAGATGGGCAGAAAGGGTATCTTCCTCAGACTGGCTTAATGCAGTCTTTAAGAAGATGGATGCATTTGGAGGTATGGCCAGGTAATGTTTTTCTGAGCAGGTTCCCCATGGGTAAATGCAGGCATTGTTGATTGCCCAGCATGGGTTTGTGTTTATTCTGTGCCTGGTTTAGCTAAGCTAGTGTTTCTTGGAAATGATTTCCAGCTCTTAGCAATTGGGAAGACAAATATTGTTACCCTGCCTATTGCAAGACTTGCAGAGTTCCCTCAGTTAGTCATTAAGCTGCTTATCACATTTACCGTCAAACGCTGCCGTGATAAGCTTTCACGCTGTGTTCCGTGGGTGGGGGTTGAACTGGTGAGAGAGATGCACGTCTCCTGTGCTGTGGGACGTGTCTCCAGGCTGCCTTGCAGGAACCCTGATCAGCACAGCTCACTGTGGCTTGGCACTGGAGCCAAATCACTTGCTAGCACAAGTGGCACCACACCAGAGCAGTGCTCATCTGCAGCTTGGAGACTGAACAGCATAGCAGGAGTTCTGTGGATGTTCTTGTGAGCCTGTGTTAGAAGTAATAATTTGGATTCCTGAGAGCTTTGTGTCTAAGGTTGCACAGAAACTGTGGGTTTAGGGCCTGCTAGGATATATTTGTGTTCCATGATGTGCTCAACATCATCATTTTAGCAAATTTCCTTATGCAGTCAACCTAAACAAAATTAGCACAAACACATACAAGCAGAATTTCCAAACTCGCCCTGCTTTGCTGTCAGGTGTGAAGTGGTAGCAATTCTAATCTGCTTTTACTCCAGCACCTGGAAGGTGTGTATTCCCTAGAGCTGCTGCTGCAGAGTCTCACAGCAGGTAGCAGTGCACAGTCCTGTACTAATGGCACAACAGATGGCTTAAATGGAGACTTCGGTGGCAGCTCCCAGCACATTCAGAGGGTGGCCCACATTAGGCACGTTATTAGGAGAGAGAAGTTGTACCCCTGCTCCAGGTGTTTGTTAAGAGCCTTATGCTGTGTGCTTTCAGAAGCATCCCAACCTGCACTGTACTGTGCTGAGGCAGGGGGAGATGGAAGGGCTTAGAGAGGTGCATCCCACAACAGAAGAAATACAACAAAATCCTTCTGGACTACTCACAACAGCTGTAATTTGGGAATATGTATTACTGCTATTGTTGTTATTTTATAATAATAACAACAATAAACTAAGATGGAATGGTGTGTGACTTTTGTCTCCTAAATGAGAGGGAGTTTCTTTCAGTTTGTTTTTTTTTTTCCTAAGATGTTTGTAATAACCTTTAAGAAGATTAAAGGAAGGTGGAGTTGCAATGTGCTTGTCAGATTTGTTTCTATTCCTGTTGCACCTTGAGTTTTTTCTTAAAATGGGCTTTACCAGAAGCTACCTTAGAGGAAGACTCTTTAAAGACTCAGGTTTTGTGTGTGCCTTTCCACTAAGTAAGCTAAAAACATGCAGATAAGCTGGTGGTTATGTCACAGTGAGAAGTTCTGTGGAGAGCCATTTAACTCACAGACCTCCAGCATACGACAGTGAAACAACCTTGCTTTTAAAATATGTGCTGTGAGATGTGTTACAGAAATTCAAGGCTTTCTCTGATGCATAACTGATGGGTCATCTACAAAGGGCAGCACAAATTAGCCAAGAAGGTTGAAAATATAAACAAACCTGAATGGGAACCAACCTGCCTGAAGCGAACCAGAGAGGAAGAAAACCTGTTTGGTCTGTCCAGATCAAGATGTGGTGGCTTTGAAATCCAAGCAAACCTAAGCATCCCCCATTGGACCACCTGTTTACACAGAACAGGAACATTTTTATTTTTTTTCTTTTCAGTATGAAATGGATTTTATCTGACAGGAAACAAGCACAATTCACAATGAACAAATAATTTACATTACTCCTTGAGAAAGTAATAGACCTCTGCCTCTCAATTATTTTTTTTTTTAAAGGCTGAAATTAAAAAGCTAATCTGTTTTAGAGTATTACACTGGAATAGCACTTGATAAATTCCTAGCAGAGACTTCTGAAAGAGTCTATATTGAGCTCATGTCTTTCTGTTCCTAATAGGTGCAGTTCAGGTTGGGCACATGAATTTTCTAATCTCAAGTATCCAGTGACTTTGAGAGTGTTTCATTAGATCCGTGTCCTGCCATTTGCAAGAGTATTTATTATATTTATATTGTATTTGATCCTTGTCATTTCACAGTATAAAACAGGTAATCTTGAAACACATTGCTGTATTTTCTGTCCAGGCACCAAAACTTGTGTGTGTAGTATTTTATGCCATTCAGTTTGTTTTGTCTTCAACCCAGTAAAATGAAAGGAATGAGCTTTCCTGCTGTCCTCCTTTTTCCACTGTTTTAAACTGAGACATTAAAATCCAGACATTTTACAGCATACCTAATACTGTCTATCTGGTTTTGACATGCTAGTTGGCATTTGTGTCTAATAATGATGGTGCCTGGAGGTATCCAAACATTTCCCTTCATTTCAGCACATACTTGCCTACGTGTTTTTACATATTCTTTGGCTAAGCTACTAATGCAGTGCTGTTGAACTTTTTTTATTCCATATGTGTTTTTTTTTCTATGAGAGCTTGAACTGTAGCTGAACTTAACTAAGCTGTGATAAAATTCAGATCCAAATCCAAATCCCTTAAGATCAGTTCCCAGTTTAATCTGATCGATTTAGTGAACTTTGTTCCTTAATATTTGGACTTGATTATCATAAGGGTGTTTTCCAAACCGAATGATTCTATGATTCTATGAAATAAACATCACAAAGGAAAAGGCTTATTTCCCTTCATGTTTTGTCTGTACTGCTCCATAAATGCAAAGATTTCTGTCCCTGGGTCTTCTTCCTTCCCCTCCCCCTGCTGTACTTACTTCCTCTGGTATGCTGGGTCATTCTTGCAGGAAATGTAGAGTGAGAAAGACATCAAATGCATTCAAGGAAAATGCTTCCCCTCTCCTAATGCCCAAGGGTTTTTGTTAGCTAATTTCCTGCTGAGAATGTGCTTAGCTGCATCAGAGTTTCAGCAGTCCCTCAAAATTCAGATGTCTCTTGTGATATGAATGGGTGAGGAAATATGCCTTACACTCTCAGCAGTATTGGAAGAATGTTGTGCTATTAACACTGATGCTAAGTAAGAGATTAATTAAGGTGAGTGGATGTAATGCCTAGCACGTGTAGCTCATGGTCTGTTTTTTTTGCACAGCCCCTCATGTTTTACTATCTAATTGTATCTGGAAACACACCAGCATTTATGTTAAGAGAGTGTTCCTCATCCCTCTAATGCTCAGATCTTTTTTCCATTTGCAGTTTGAAGGGAGGAAGTACTGTGAACATGATTTTCAAATGCTTTTTGCCCCTTGCTGCCATCAGTGTGGTAAGTTTTAAACCAAGGTGAAACACTTCACACTGATCACAAATGGGAGTGTCACTGGGGGAAGAAAGGCAAGCCTTGTGTGTGTTCTCTGGGAAGTGGCCCTGTGAACCTGCAGAACATACTAGACTTCGGAGAATTTAGGGAGCTGTTTTTCTAAAGGTCAACAAACAACAGTATTTTAAAAAAAAGTTTGCATCATTTGAGTAAGTAGTTTAGCTGTTGAGTCAGTCATCCAATGAGCAGACCATTCATCAACTCCTGATTATATACACTCCTGATTATAGATATCTGTACATCTGCATGTGCTGATATTTGGCCCTTCCCATGTAGCTGCAACCCTGCAACAAGACTTTGTCATCTGCTTTGACTATTGTAACCCACGTGTGCTGCCCTACTTCACAGAAGCTGGGACAATCTTCATCATCTAGTGATATAATCAGTGATGGTCAGCTGGGCCCATGTTGATTTTTTTGAAACAAATACTTTAAGACTTCAGCATCTAATGCCCTACCTAATACTGAAGGCTGCTCTTTTTATTTGCCACTGTTGATGTAAATGCCTGTGCGTCTGCTGCACTGTAATCATTTGCATGTTTTCTTCTTTCCCCTGTGTGTGACACATTTTGCTGGGGCAGGGCTGGGAAATCATTGTTTGACTATTGCTTAAACTGGTCTGGAAGCTCTTGTGTTTCCATGGCACCCTGGCAAGGCAGTGTGGCTTTCACTTATCTCAGTGAGGCCTTTCTTATGTGGAGGGAGGGGTTGAACACTGAGGGAGAGGGAAGCAGGTATTCTGGAACCTTGCATTTAAAGCTGCAGATGTGAACAAGCAGGGGAAGAGGAAGAAATGGGTTGGAGGTGATTTCTGAGGAGCTATGCTGCCTATCTCCAGAACTTCTCCTGCCCCACTGGCACAACTCCCCCTCCTTCTGTCCTGGCTCCTTGTAGTGCCAGCTCCCTTAAAACCTCATCAAGGTTCTGCACAGAGCTGGGCTTTGCCACTGCTTGTACTTAGTAAGCACAGCCAAAGTCAGTGGGACTGTTGTCACTGATGAGGCCTCAAACATTCCTGACTTTTCTGGAGTCCATCGGGTTTTGTTCTCACATCAGTTACCTGCCCAGTCACTCCCCTTGGGCAGCTGTTTGAGCTGTTCTCCAGAGCAGGGACTCAGCCTCCCACGGAACTAGGAAGTTGAGCTCCCAGCACATTGTAGGCTGAGCCTTTGCACTGCTCAGAGAACAAGTAAATCTTGCATGTGATAGACATCGCCCCACTGCCTGTGCCGGACACTGTGCATGCAAAACAGTTCTCACATATTTTTTTAATGCCTCACAGGACCTCCTCGTGGTAGGTCAGAAGTCATGTGTGTTGGATTGACTGTTCTGCAGCTTCACTGCAACTTTTCATTTGGACTCCATGGGAGGTTTTTTTTGCAGGAGGTCCACAGCCACCCAAGCTCAGTTCTATTGAGCTTTGAGTATAGAGCCCCTTCAAGGCTTGGTCCTAGGGGAGTAGAAACCACTGCTGTGTACATGACAAATTAAAATTGTCATCTTAAAAAAAAGAAGGAGAAAGATGATTAGGACACAAGAAAGCTGTATTATATGGAGTACTCCATAAAATTCTTAACAGGTTGAGAACAGATAGGTAAAAACAGGGAAGGGACTGAAAAAGGGTTATTGCAGAGAGAAGATGGACTGTGCATGTAAAGGACTTTTATGTAAAGAGCAGGAGGTCCTCCACCAGCAAGGACATCTTCTGATCCTTAGCAAAAAACAACAAACTCAATTTACAGAGTTTGGAATCAGAACTATGATACTGCAAGCAATGTGTCCTACCAGATTTTGGGGTGAGGAAAAGGATAAGGATGTCATTGTAGTGATTTGGTTGTGGGTTGCTTTTAACTTTGTCTACTGTGGTATTTTATATTCTGGTGTTGTGTTTCTTACAGGTGAGTTCATTATTGGTCGTGTTATTAAAGCCATGAACAACAGCTGGCATCCGGAGTGCTTCCGCTGTGATATCTGCCAAACAATATTGGCTGATATTGGATTTGTCAAGAATGCTGGCAGGTAGATCTCCACCCTTCCTTTTGTGAACTGATCATAAATAAAATGAACCAATAGGTGGCACTGAGAGGTTTGGGTTCCTGAAGCTTTCTACCTCAGATGGAGCAACTGTAGTGTCTTCTGTGGGGAAAAAGTCTTAAGAGTGTATCACAAAACTAAATATGGGTATCTTAAAATATTAGCATTTTACCTACTTCAATACTATGTTTTCTTGGCATGTTCTCTACCCAGTGGCATCTTGGGGCCATTATTATATGTAAAAAGAGAGAACACATTCAGATACAGAAGTTTTATCTTAATTTTTTTAAATAAGAATTTTTACTTTCTCTTTCCAACAGGATCTCCAATTCTGGTCTAGTTTGGAACCTTATTTATTTATAATTGCTTTATGCTTGGCAGGACCCTTCATGTTATAGGATATTTTTGCCAGCTATGATCAGAAGAATGTTTTACAAGTGGATTCTGTGGTCTTTGCCTTCATATATATAATATAACACATAGAATTATGTACAGAATTAGGACTTGTGTGGTCATCCAGCTTCTAATCTAAACTTTTAAGATTTTGAAAGTAAACCATTCAGCAACTAAAATCTATAGCAAACTTTGCTTTCTGTGTTTCAACACACCTTAAACTCAACTTAGATGAAGAAATTATACTGCCATTACTTGGGAGATCATTTTGCTGCTCTAACTTGGTTTGCCTAGCAAAGAAATTGTTTCAAAGACTATTTTCCCTCAAAAAAGGACAGATTGAAATGAAGTTCTATTAGATTTTTGTACTGTAGTACCTGGTACCAGTACTTACCTCTCTTTTTTTATGTTATTTCAGACATCTCTGCCGTTCTTGCCATAACAAGGAAAAAGCCAGAGGCCTGGGAAAGTACATTTGCCAGAAGTGTCATGCCATTATTGACGAACAGCCTCTCATATTCAAAAATGATCCTTATCACCCTGATCATTTCAACTGTGCAAACTGCGGGTAACTTGAGCTCTGCAAAGGAAAACAGGAAAATGCTGGGCTTGTTCAGTTCATGGATTTACATCTTAAAGTGAAAGCTTGTCCTGTACAACTGGCAAGAGAGGGTGGGGTTTGGGTGTTTTGTGGCCAGAAATGTGTTACTGCTTTTGGCATTGTGGGGTTCAAACAACAGCTGACCTGTTGGGGAGTAAAGAAAGATTGGACTCTGCCGGACAAGGTCGTACCTTACAAAATACGAAATACGGACACAGATATGGTTTGTTTAGCAAATGATAGTTTGTTATTCCTCTCCTGCTAGGAAAGGAAGAAAAACAGTCCTCCTTTGCTTCTTGCCTGTGTTACTTCTTTTTAGTTGAGTGGCATGCAAACTTCCTTCTTTCTTCTTAAAGCCTAACTTCTTTAAAAGATTTCTCCCACCTCATTTTATCAGTTTCAGCAACTGCAGCACATAAAACTGCACATTTCTACATCCAGCATTGATGCACAGACCATGGAGCATTGTAGGACTGAGCATGGATTCTTAGTTGTTTCTTTCTGGTGCAAAGGAAGTTAGCATTTGAGTGCCATAGCAAAGGCTGATTAGAATAGCAATATGTAGTGTTATGTCAGTGGCAACAAGTTGAGAAAATTAGAGATTATGGTCACTTTTAAGGTTTAGCTGTTCTCAGTATCTAACCATGCAATTTACTGAAAAGTAGAGTATATGAGATTGTGCAGTTGGAAATGAATAAACCTAGCTCATGTGGGTCTGTAGTTTTCTTTCAAGGAACATGTACCTAGACATAGAGGACTACATTTTACTTTCAGTTACGGTTATGCAAATGTAAAATAAGCTGGTGATGAGTGCCAGTGTATAAACCAAACACACACAGTTGTGCTGCATAAGCAGAATGACAACAGTTGTTTCCAACAGACTGTGTGCACCTTGCTTAGCAGCCCATTCTCAGTTTACTGCAATCAGTCTTGAACTGTGTTGAACTGTTATATTTGATGCTGTTGCATTACTGGAGTATAAATATAATTTCTAAACATATGCTAATTTTTTTTTTCTCTTCAGAAACTCTTAAGAGTTGACATTGTTCAGTGCTTTTATTCATGCTCTCAATTCTTTAATTTCTGAACAGGAAGGAACTTACTGCTGATGCTCGTGAGCTGAAGGGAGAACTCTACTGCTTACCCTGCCATGACAAAATGGGTGTCCCCATCTGTGGGGCATGTAGAAGACCAATTGAAGGCCGTGTGGTGAATGCTATGGGAAAACAATGGCATGTGGAGGTAAACATCAGATGATACATAATGTCTTTTACAAATGTGAATATTAACATATTTATCTGTGATTTTGCTGATCAGTGAAAAGATCATCAAAGTTTGCAGTAATGATTATAAATCTTTCTCTGAATTCCTCTTCAACCTTATTGTGGCTAGTCTTCCACTGTGAAATAGGAGTTATTATCTTACAGAGAGCTTTGACTGTGAAACTAAAATCAGTAATTAAAGGAAGCCCAGTGAGGTCCTTACAAAAGAAAATTTCAGAGTCCAAAGCAGTACATGCGGAAAGGCAGTAAAATCTGTGGTAATCACAACGTTACTGAGCATCATAATACCTTTAGGTCTCCCATAGTCACCTGCCATGTACATATCTCTTAACAGTACATGTGAGAGTTCATGTTTCAAGGCCATGGACAAGGTTTAGTTCCAAATCTTCCATTTAATTTAGAAAAAGAAACAGTTCATTCCTTCTGTTGTTTTGAAAATCTCCTCTAGGAAATACTTCCTTCACAAGAGTGTAATGATGGTGCAAATTATGTAATAACACTTAATTCTGTTCATTGATAAAAAATGAGAATCCTTTGCTTGATTTTTTTGGTAACTTTTGGATTGAAATTTTGAAGAAAAAATATTAAAAATATCATTCTAGTGGTCTAAATGTCTAAACTCTGCTTGTCAAGGTGGCACAGCTAGCTCAGTAGACTTCAGTCATGTTCAGTAGTGGACTTGGTTGGTTTGTTTTCTGGAAGAAATAATGCTACTTCCAAAACATCAAAAAATGTATGTAATTTTCTTTGTAGCATTTTGTTTGTGCAAAATGTGAAAAGCCATTCCTGGGTCATCGTCATTATGAGAGAAAAGGCTTGGCATATTGTGAAACCCACTACAATCAGGTAAGGTTTTATATTTTTGAAAATTTCATTAATTGGTAAACTCACAAATTGGTTTTAGTAGATTAAGATGTAAAATCATGGACATTCTTATGTTTTCTTGAAGGTAACTGTGGATGTAATTCCAATTAACAGATGTTCTGTTGCAGTTAATTTATACATGTTTCTCTATTCATCAGTCTGGCACTGAGAAAGAAAATTGGAGGTATTTCACAAAGGCTGGCCAGGACAATGAGTATCAAGATGTTCTTCAAACTTAGTTGTACTTAAATTGAGCTGTTACAGGTTTTTACATGTCTGTGAGATCAGAGCAGCTAATGACACCCAATCTTTTCCAAGAAATTAAAGATTTGCCACTCAGTAACCACAGCTGAAGACAAAAGCCTAGTGAGTAGCCTGGGTTTCCTTACAGCTGTTATTCTAAGACCAGTGTGTGTTCAAATACACTGCATCACCCCCCTTAGTCATTAGGCTGATGAAGACTTCAGAGACTAAATTTGTCAGAAGACACCACCTAGTGACCACTTGCATTTACACAGAAGTTATGTATCTGGTGCCCTCTCTCTCCACACTCCCTTGGTTCTAGAGTCCAGCACCATGATGTAAGACCTTTTTTATTTGGAGGCCATCTGCATAATGTTGCATTCACCTCCTTGCTTACATAAGTACAAGAGTAGGGGTTACTCTTGGGAGTTGTAAGGCATCTGCTAATTACAGATGGATCCTTAATTTGTCAGTGATGAAGTGCAGATGATTGTTGCTGCCATACTTGTAGACTATAAATGCCATGATGTTACTAGTAATAGCATTGCAGCCTCGATGGGGCATGTACATATACCAGACAACAGCTTTATGTAGAGTGGATGCCTTTACTAGGTTAACTACTGTTAGAAAAAATGCATAAAATTTTGAGCACTTCTTAATTCTTATATTGTGGACAAATGTTAAGCCTGGAAAAAGAATGAATCATTTTTGTCCTTTTCATTATTTTTTTTAACTAAAAATAACATTTCCATACAGTTTTTGCCAGAAACAGTAGTATGTCATTCTAGTCATTCATGTAAGTCCAAATGTTAAATTGTCTGATTAGTAACAATGTGTATGTGCCACCAGCTGCTGTATTTCTAATGTTCAGGATTAGAGAAATGTTAAAACAAAACCAAATCATATTTGCAGAGGACCAAATAAAGGTAAACAAATGTGTATCTTTGATATTATCAAGACCTTTTGTGATGAGATGATGCAAAATGTACTTGGAAAACCAAACCAGACTTGCCAGCGTTCTCTTTATTGTATGGGAATAAATAGGAAAGCAATTGTGCCCGTCAGCTGAAATATAGTTATTTTGCTAGTTTGAGAAGTTATCCTCAATAAAATCATTACATTAAGAATCCATTACTTCTCTTTCCTCTTCAGCTATTTGGTGATGTTTGCTTCCATTGTAACCGTGTGATTGAAGGAGATGGTAAGCACTTTTCTGTTTCCTTAATGTTCATTTATGGTGGAAGTTCTCTTTAAAATTGACAGTAAGGGGAAAACAGGCCTCTGTTGAATCTTTGATTGTTTTGGAGTGAGGCTCTTCTCCGTGGTGCCAAGCAATAGGACAAGAGGCAATGGGAAGAAACTGATGCACAGGAAGTTCCACCTGAGTATGAAGAACTTTTTTACTGTGTGGGTGACCAAGCATTGCAGCAGATTGCCCAGACTGGAGATACTCAAGAACCGCCTGGACACAATCCCATGCCATGTGCTCGAGGATGACCCTGCTTGAGCAGAGAGGTTGGGCCAGATGACCCACTGCAGTCCCTTCCAACCTTACCCATTGTGTCATTCTGTGATTCTCATTAAAACAAAAACAGCCATTCTCTTGGTCAGAAATTAAATTAGAGCTGATTAGTCAGAGACAAAATGGTAAGAAAACCTTATAGCAAGCATTTTCTGACCACCCAGGAGCTGAGAAGAACCGTGAAACCACTTAGTGAAATGCAAAGGCCAGGAATGCTGGAATATGCTCAGAAGTGGTTTCCTGCCCCACCAGCTTCAAAAAGAAAAAAACCACATGCAAGGGAGAGGATGACCACACAGACATCTCCTCAAATGAATTTGAGGATCATGAACCAAATTTGAAAAAATATTTAGAGACCAAAAGACATAGCTGGGCACTCAGAAATTTTTTTGAAGTGCCTTCTTCTCAATATGTCAGTTTGGTTTCTGGAAATACTGACCTGTCTGTTATAGGCACCTGTCTTTTGAAAGTCTAGACTGATGATGATGTCACAAAACCAGGAATGATCATATTTGGAAATACATGTCCTGTAAAAGGCAGAACTGGAAGTGATTCGTTTGTTTTGTTATTGTTTGATTGTCTTTTAGGGGGAGGGTGTGGTTTTGAGAGGTTTTTTGGATAACCAGCTCTGATAAAACACCAAAAGGAAATTATTCTACCTGAAATAACATGACATTGCATGCCTATTTACCCCTGCCCAAAGTAAATACTATAATAACGTTAGCCTCACCTCAGCCCAAGCCATTAGCAAAGTAGGAGGAAGCCTCTAACATGCAAAACAAGGCATAAACTAGTTTATAGTCATGTAACTATATAGTAAGACATACATTCCAGAGATGTGCTTTCCCCACATTTTCTGGACTGGACTATACCTGCAGAATGACAATCCTAAATGCTTTAAAGGAAACAGAGTCCTCAATGTCATTAAAATTCTACTAGAATGAGCAGAACTGGAATTTGTCTGATAATTGCTTCTCTGAATGATTGCAAACTTTCACCATATAATCTGACACCCATATTGTGTGTTTTGGTCTCTGAACTGAACAGAATATAGTGTACAGTAATTTCTTTATTTTCAATGTATGTTTTCAATTACATTTTGTCTTTCATTTCTGCACACACATTTGACACTGTTGTCACAAATTATGAGAATCCAATACTGTTCTCTCTCTGTCTGGTGAAACAAACACCTGCGGCAGAGGTTTTTCAGGAGAGCCTTTATGACTGCATTACAGAGGTTGCTTGGGAGCAAAGACTTTCATCTGACTAGTGTTATTTTGGCAAGCAGTGGAATAACTATGCATCTAGGGACGTGCTTGCCCCATAGTGCAGGAAAAAACTTCTGCATGACAATGGTCTGGTTCTGTTTGTTGTCAACAAAATACTGTATTTTATGAGAAAACCATTGTCATGCACCCTCTAACTTAGGTTAAGAGAAGAAAATTTTGGCAGGGAAAATTGGGAAGGTGTATTGAAAGAGAAGAAGAACAAGAAATGGACTGACATACAGAACAAATAGAAAATAGTTACTTCCTCAAGTAATTTACTCTGTGAGTCCATATTTTTTCCACCTTGGTAGTGCTGACTTACCAGCAATGTCTTGGCTGTTGGCTTCACATTATTTTCTTCAGCTGGGCAAGTGCTACTGTTGATTGCAGTGTGGTCTGAGCTGGATCTGAGAAATAAAACTGAATGAAAACACAAACACAATTTTGCTGGATTGCTCTTCAGCTGGAAACATTTCCTGATTAAGTTGGAAACACGGCCTCAGAACCCTTGCCTGTGATCAACATGGTATGTGATGAGGTGGAAGCAAAATACAGGAGGCAAAAATAGGTTAAGCTGGTCTTGCCTCAGAAACAGCTTTATCAATGCTTCACAGTCCTGCTACACTACACTCTACATGTGCCTCCCTGGTCTTGCCATGTTATTGTTATGGATCTTGGTACAAGGATCGTGAATATGTAATAACTTTTTTTTCTTGGTAATGCTGATTATTTCTTTTTATTTCCATCTCCCTAGTTGTGTCTGCTCTGAATAAGGCATGGTGTGTGAACTGTTTTGCTTGTTCAACTTGCAACACTAAGTTAACTCTCAAGTAAGTTTACTGATAAGTGTGATCCCTTCAAAACATATCACTGGTTCTCTTCAAAGTGTAGATGTCGTTATGGTGTAGCTGTTACCATTTGACAAACATCTAAGCAGCATTGAGGAAATCTGTGCATCTTTCTTCCTCTTGCTCCAATTACTGTTTTCCTTCTCTTTCACCTGTCTGTTCAGGTCTTCCTTCACTTAGTCTTCCTAACACTTCTCCTTTTCTGTCCTTTATTTTTTCTGTGTTTAACTCTAAAGGGATAAGTTTGTTGAAATTGATCTAAAGCCTGTCTGCAAACACTGTTATGAGAAAATGCCAGATGAATTTAAGCGACGACTTGCCAAACGGGAACGTGAAGCAAAGGATAAAGAGAAGCAGAAAAAGAAAAAGCCAATCTGTTTGTAAACTTTTTTTCCTTCTCACCACCATCCCTGCTACTTTCTTCTTTGGTTAGTGCTAAGGATGCTTTTTTAAGCTTCTGCATGAATTTATGGCCAAAATCAAAATATTTTTATGCAAAAGCAACTGGAAATATTAACTTGTTATTCCACTATCTTATGTTTAGTCTGTTTATCTGTACCATTAGGTTTGAAAGGCTTTTTAAATTGCATGGTTAATAAATATAGACATTTGGGTAAAAACTGTGTACCTTACTCAGCAGGGTACTATACTCACTGTCTCTAGTGTATATAACCTTGTAAAAGCAACGTAACATGTAAAAATTGGAGGTTTAATTTTTTGTTTGTGCACATTTGATAGCAGGTTCTTTTTTAATTCTTTTTTCCACTACCTCATCTGCTCAAACTTCGGGTTTTGCTTTGTTGTTTTAGGAATAAATTTGTTGAGTTTGATATGAAGCCTGTCTGCAAAAAGTGTTACGAGAAGTTTCCTCTAGAGCTGAAGAAAAGACTGAAGAAACTAGCTGAAACTTTGGGAAGGAAATGAAGACTTCATCTGCTCTTCCCGTCCTTTATGAAAATTGTAGAGATATTACTTGGGGGAGAGAGGTGAGGGGACAGGCTGTGTGCAGCTTTGAGGCTGCAGTCAGACAGCAAGTGATGATGTATGCCTTCTATCAAACCAAAATATCTTAAGATTCTCTGTTCTCTTTAAGTGTATGCTTATTTGTTGATAAACAGACAATCCTTCCAAACTAAATTAAATATCAGCTCACCTGAAAGGTTTCTGACCAATAATGCAGTTCTGCTGGTGCAGGTGGCCCATTCTGTACACTAATCTCTGCAGAATTTTACACAGAGAAAATCTGCTTGTAAGCACCTGTGACAACAAACTGTGCAAATGTGCTCAGCTTTAGGGGCATGTATTGTCACTTATGTTAATGAAAGTATTAACCTTCATATTAAGCATGCAGACAAAACATTCCCAACTCAAGTGAGTTGGGGAAGAAAGCAACATGCTTTGCCTCATGGAAAAGTTCACGCTTGGATTTCAGGCTGAGCAGTTTCATTAAGGAGTCTTGTTTCAGATGGCTTGAAAACTATCAGATTTCTAAATACAGTCACTGTACAAATGACCTACTTCCAATAGATTGTGCTTACATGGTGAATGTTTGTACATCAGGCTTAGCATGAGATACCTATATAAAAATGTGTTCCTATTGCAAGAAATGAGCATACTCAGAACTACTTGAATTTTGCTATATTCCTCTTAAAATAACACATTAACTTTTATATATGCTTTTGCATTTTATTTGCTTTTTGTGCCTTATTCTGCTGGACCATGCATAACAGTGTTCCATTAAACATATATAGTTTTATTTTTTATTTCATATTTTTATGCAGAAACTATATAGAAGGTATTTTCAAAAGATAACATACTTTGCCTTAATTATACCGGATGCGAGAAGCATTTTATTTCAAATGTGAACATCTGAGTTTAAAATGTAGCTTCTAGACCTCATTAATTTTCAGAAGAATACTGAAAATGCATATTTCAATTAACTGGCAATATTACTTCTACACGTGTGATTGTAAATATGCAAGGTTTGATCCTGCTGGGATCTACTTCTTTAGCCATCCTCACGGACTGAACTTACAAATAATCAAAATTCCTTATGACATACATTTAATTGTTTTGTACTATTGAATTCTGTCCATGCAAATTTGTTTTATTTTTCCCTATCTTCTAGAAAACACAGTTACTTAGGACTTCCTGATGGTACTACATTATGAAGTATGCAAACATTTTTAATTTTTTTTTATATTAGTGATTTAAACAGATGTTATGTAATTGCATAATAGAAAGTAAATTTTTTTTTCCTGTTTATGAAAAATAAGTTACTTTAAAACATCTGCTTTCCAGTGTCATCAATAAAGGCCATGTTATTAAATCTTGTATTGCCTCTCTGAAATGAGTGCTTGAGAAGGGTGGGAGAACAGGAAGGCTCTCTTGGTTCCTTGTGCTTTTACCTGTGACTATGTAAATAGTTCCTTATTATCCTGCTGTATGCTTTCCTAAAGACATATGTCTGTAGTTAGTCCTAAGGTTCATAAAAGAAACCACAGTATGTTTTCATTGATTCTTCTGGATATTTCCTGAATTGGCACAGTCACTTGGTTTTCCTAAAGAAAGTATCTTGTCTGAGATACTCAGAGTGGGTTTTCAATTTCCAAGTTCCTGATGGTGAACACTGTTACGCTTCACCAAGGCAGTGCTTTCTGTTTCATTAACACAAGTGTGCGTGTATCAGATCCCACAGTGTAGCGCTGGGAGCACCTGGGGTTACTCGAAGGTTGAAAGCCTGATGAAGCATGGAAAAATATTGGTTGAAAGGGACTGCTAGAGATCAGTTAGCCCAGCCATCTGCCCAGAGCAGGGTCTAAGTTGGATCAGTACAGAAGCCAAGCCATGAGCATTGCCACAGAAGGGTATTTCAGAGGCCTCTGTGGATAGTATGTTTCAGTGCTTCATCACCATCATGGTGAAAATGGTTTTGTTATAGTCTACTCCTACTTTGAGTGGAGAGTTCCCCAAATCCATACAGCTCTCTTGGGAGCTGTCTGTGGCATGAACTGTCATTGCAATAATACCCCTGGACAGTGCCATGAAGAGGATTAATTAAAAGAAGTTGCAAAGCAGAGCCAGGGAGCAGGGTAGCAATTAGCCTGGACAATTACACGTCTGGTGTTGAAGCTCACTTCCTGGCCCATCAGTATTATAATTATTTTGCATAGCTGCACATAATTTCCTGAAAGAGGTGAAGTCTATTATTGATTTTCTACCCATGACCCCTACCAAGTCTCTCAAAGAGGCTGCGAGCCTGGGATTTGGGAGGAATGGATGCCTGAGAAGCTTTGCCCGTCTGCTGCATCCATCAGTCACGTGCGGCAAGGGAGATTCCTTTAGAAGCCCCTACTTAGGCTAACAGTAGGCAGCACTCCAGAAAGCCCAGTGGGTGTTGCTGTAGGGGGAGGAAGCTGAGCCTACAACCTTTCTGCTGCTGGCAGGGGAATCCTTCTGCCCTGTTCCCATGGATAGTGAACTGAGCTGAGCAGTCAGATTGCACAGACAGCACTGGAGTCAACGCTGTCCTTGCCACATGTTGTGACCACAGGGTACAACATGGGGGGTGCCACTTCCACAGGGATGGACAAGACTGTGACCAAAGTACTGGACCTGGTCTGTAAGAAGGCAATTTCCCGTGCCTGCCCATCAGCTGAAGAGCAGTAACCTTCTCCAGTGAGCCAGCTGAGTAAGCTCCAATGTTCTCCCCTCTTATTACTTAGCCTGGCAGGTGCAGATAATAAATTGTTTAGTAACCCCAGCTGTAGACACACCATTAAAAAGTTAAGAGAAAAAAAATCTTTTTTTTTTTTTTGGGGGGGGCTGGTAATTAAATCAAATTTCTAAATAGATCACCATTAATAGAGGAAATAACAAGAGAGGCTTAATTGACACAGTCAGGATGTTACATGAATGCTGCTGGTCTCCTTAGAGGAATAAGTTGGCTGTGCTTCCTTATTTTTCCTGCAAAGAGGGTAAGAGCTATGGGGCTGTCAGTAATTTTTAGGTGTAGCAGGAATCATGACTGTCAATAGGTTGTTTGAGATTGAGAACTGGAGAAATTTTTAATGACACTTCTTCAGAGACAGAGCCCAGTGGCCTCATTTTGACCAAAGCATCCGAACTGGCAGGAGGGATGGCTAATTCCACTGAGCAGAATCTGTGGCTGCCTGCTGGGAATTTCCCATCCTTGAGCCACAAAACTTGTACAACTGCAACTTGCAGGTCTGCCCTGCCTTGAAGGTTGCTAATCTTGTCTTCTGGTCCATGTTCCCAGCCGTACTACAGAGCTTAATTGTTTAATTATACTATTCACAGTGCCTGGAGAATAAAGGTTTCTCACCACAGCTGCTACAGTATTTGGAGACTCATTTTCTAAAGCACTGGGTCTCAGTGATAAGGCCCTTATGCTTATGGATTACATTTACGGTTGCTGTGAAACACCTGATACAGAATTATGGAATGTTAAGGGTTGGAAGGGAACTTACAGATTCTCCAGCCCCAACCCCCACTGCCATGTCCAGGGAAACCTCCCATGAGGCCAGGTTGCTCAAGGCCTTTTCCAGCCTGGCCTTGCACCCTGCCAGGGTGGAGGCATCCACAACTTGCCTGGGAAACCTGTTCCAGTGCCTCACCACCCTCACAGCAAGGAATTTCTTCCTAATATAAAACCTAAACTTCCCCTCTTTCAATCTGAACCCGTTACCCCTTGTGCTATCTATCACTGCAGCTCCCGATGCAGAGTCCCCTGTCCAGCTTCCCTGCAGCCTCCCCTCAGATCCTGGCAGGTTGCTGTGAGGTGTCCCTGCCGCNGCCTTTCCCTCCCCGGCGCCTCCCCCGCCCCGCCGGCACCGCCCGCCCCGCCGGGAACGCGCCTCCCGCCGGCAGCGGCACCGCCAGCGGCGCCATGATGCGGCGCACGAAGCCCGAGGTGGAGCGTTACGTCGCCTCAGTGCAGGCCGCGGCGGCGTCTCCCAGAGAGGTGAGCGCGGCCTGGCCCTCCCNTCTTCTCTGGGCAGAACAGCACCAGCTTCACCGCCCTGTGTCCGTGGGGTTGTTGCTCCAGCCCCCGTGCCAGATTCGCGGCCCTCTCTGACTCGCCTCACCAGTTCCGTGCCCTGCCGTGCTGGGGGCACCGGAGCTGTTACACAGCTTTGGGTGAGAGTTTATTGCATAAATGTTACTTAGGTGATAACTAAATCCTCTCCTAACACAGGCCTGTGTGTTATTCGGGTGCCGGTTACGCAGTTTGAGGTGCCGGCGCACCTCACGCCTTTCCCTC